>JAEPRC010000340.1:0-44855 GCA_016758945.1 Mucor plumbeus
CAACCAATCGTTCAGCAAGATCAATATGGATTCCTCCCCAAGCTAGACTATCAAACAAACAATGGCATAAACCATTTCACTTTGCACAAAAAGCTGAATCTTTCAGCAAAACTCAATAAACAAAGAGAAAAAAAAATTTGATTGTAAGACTAAATGATCAGTTCTTTTGTATTTGACACTTTTGATTTAAGCATAGATGGTTTCTTTGTAGTATATTTAGATACGAAAAGTTTGATTACAAAGGAAAAAGAGCTTTAGTATGGTTTATCATTTCTAATAAAGTATACTCAGTGCAAAAACTAATAAAGGGTAAATAAATATTTGGTTTAATACTAAAGAAAATGATTTAACTAAAGTAAATAGAATTACATTTCATCATAAACAGTGAAAATACTTCACTAATAATACAATAAAATTAGCTTTGAAAGAAGCTACACTTGACAGGAAGTATCTCTGGTAGATTGTGTATAAGAAATCGACCCATCAAAGCCACTCATTCAGTAATCGTCAATACGAGTTGCATTAAATAAGAAAAAAAACTTTTTTGTGCTTCAGATTTTTGAAAACTACTATAATAAAAGCTCAATTTATGACCATTTTCCTAGATCTACTTGTTAATGATAAACTAATAAATCAAAGCAATAAATTGCTGGCAGACGATATGAAACGGAAGAAATATTATAACTGCTAGAGTAGCTTCAATGTACTGAGCTTAACTTTGCTATTGAATTTTCAAAAAAAAAAAAACTAATTTTCAAAAACGGAGCGTTTCTATTTCTAACACAGTATTTACATTAAAATCTAGGATGAGTAAGGAAAAAGTTTTGATATAATGAGAATAAAAAAAGGATGAAGTGAGAATGAGATTTAAAGGTGATAACATGAGAATTTGGACTAGATTAAATTTATTGAATATTTGAAGAATTATTTAGAGTTAGAAAGAAATGGTCGATCACTTTATTTTTTAACAAAAATAATTGAAATATGTCACTGTCTCTTGTGTATTTTTTTTTTCCTTTTGTGTATTGCACTTTTTACATAATATTGCATTGTAATTTTTCAATTTTGGTTAAATTGTGCATAAGCTCAGCTCAAGAAAAAAAAATGCTTTTATTAAACAGCTAGCTAAATGTAATGATTCACTTTACATAGCAGTAAAGTAACTGCATGAATTATTTCAGTAATTAATCATATAAATACTCAAGCAGAAACAGATATTAAAACATTAGTGAAAATATCTGTTTTATTCTTCTACACTATTTTAGTAATTTAATCAAATGAATATATTAAAACACAACCCTCAATATTTCTTAATACTGCTTGTCAAATATTAATCTCACTTAATACATAGTAAGTATCGCCAAAAGCAATATTGAAAATACATTAGTAACACCAACGTCCACCCCAAAGTACTTCTCTCTTGATAGCTTAAACTATCTCAAGAACATAGTACTTCATTACACTAAAAAAATCAAGATATTATGCTTTTCGTATATTTACTACGCACGAAGTACTATATCAAACTTCAATTTCTAATCATTATTTGATTATATAAAAGTTTTCTAAGAATATCTAAAACATTCAATACAAAACAGATGACATAGTGTGCAATTTCATTTCCACATTTTCACAGAAACTTGAAGAGGCTAAAGTAATTGTGACCTTGTGGATCAACACTAGATTTGCACTTATGTACTATTGCAACGGGAGCTCATTTGAATCCATATTCAATGAAAACCGGGTAGGAGCCTACTGACCTTATTAGGTGTTAATAGTAGGTAGCCAACTTGTTGTTCATACTTACCACTTACTGAATGCACAATGACTCATGGAATCTGATTTGAGATACACGTATTACCCGTTTACACCAGTATCTATATAGAGTGGTAGCTTACATGGATAAGCATTCATAGAGACTGTATTTTTAATGGCTGTCAATAAGAGTACGCAGTAAGTTATAGACATACTTTGGTAATACTTTTCTCTACTCTCAACACACAGTATGCTACAAGAGTTGCTCTTTGAGGATATTGTGTTGGAAATGCGTACCTCCTCTCATGTAAAGTTGAAAGCCATTTGGTTTGACATTGGGGTAGATAGGACTTTTTGTTGTTAGTTTTTTACGATTGTAAAAGGTAGATATCAAATAGCTGTCAGATGATTTTTAAATTTCTTTCGTCTAATATGGGGTCTAATTACGTCAAAGATTCAACGAAGATAAATCTTCTATCTATTGGGCATTGATATCAGATCCTAAATAGAAGAGTTAACATCAGTTTCCAGGCGTACTCGCTCAACATTGACCAAAATTGACTAAAAATCGATTGAAAGATGAGCATTTAAATTGAAATGATAATTTTTTAAATCGCCACATAGATCGTATTAAATGCTACTCTTTCTTTTTTTTTTTTATTTTCAGCAAAGAATATTTTTTTTTTCGTCGAAATAATCAAAATACTAGTTTTCCAATGGCTCATGAACTGAAAAGTAAATCGAGCTAGCTTATTAAATGGCTTTTTTACAAATTTGAATTTTGCATTTCACTAAATTAAGTTTTGCGTAAAATAGAAATTGAAATTTTAAAGATTTTTTTAAAATACATACAGCTTTTTATAACTATGTGTCAAAAATTAATTATTGATAATATAATTGTGCACAGTAAAATTTTTTATCGATCGAGCTATTGGCATGCTTTTTGGCTTTTTTATAAAAAAAAAACAAGATTTATATCAATTTTTTTTTCAAATTCAAAATTTGAGATGAAGGTATGCTGATCTTTTTTTGAAGCAAAACCGAAGATGTTCTTTTTTAAGCATTTTTAAGGATATATCTACGTAAAATCAATACTTTGAAGAAAACTAAAACTGGTATAGTCATGATTCAATTTAGTGGACATGATGAGAAATAGAAAAGTGTTCGTTAAATCGAGTTTTCCGCTATATTGAAACAATTTTTTACGCTATGAAGACAAAAAACGGAGTATCAATTGCATATAATTTGAGAATTTATTTCAAAATATTGCACAATTATTGAAAGAAGTTGAAAATTACATAAAATTGTAAAATGTTGGATTTTAAAAGTAAAATAACTAGTAAATTTTGGTTATTTTCTTATGTCTTTTAGTAATTAAGTGAGAATTTAGCTCAATTTATTATTGGTTCGATACTATTTTATCCAATAACGTCTTCAGATTTCTTAATTTAGTTGAATTGTCAAAAAAAACTTCTCCACTAATCCACTATATCGAAATAACCGAAAATAGCAGTAAAATTCCTTAACCAAAATCGGCAAAGTCAAAAATGTCCGTTAAATTAAATTTCCCTTATTCATGAGTCCACTTAACCGAGTCATGACTGTATAATAACAGATTCCAATAAAATCTATGAAATGACTAAAAAATAACTTTTGCCTAATTTAACGAGGACTCTCAAATTAGCTAAAAAAAAAACGCTAACAAAAAGGAGAGACAAAAAAATACTCCAAAATTTTTAACATTTGATTATGTTATAAAGCGCTTTAAAGCTAGTAAAGGTTAGTATTGAAAATTGTTCATTTAGCTTAACATTTTGCAAAAATGTGTAGACTCAACGTTTTTGAGGAATGGTAATGGATTAGTTGTAAAACCTGAGGCATTATTAACACTAAAAAATGTTATACAAACTGTTAATCATAGGATATGTTAGGAAGCATGATTTTTGGATAAAAGTCAGGCATCTCAGAGATACTACATTGCTATATAATAATTCTTTCTTAATGTGGTTTGATAAAAAAAAAGCTGAGCAAGAATGAAAAGTGAGGTTCAGTTTTCAAGAAAAAAGCAGCTAATTTTATGGGCTTTCGAGACTTGTTATGCAGTAAATTTAGGAACAGGTAGCATATTTCAATCAAAATATATTCAATTTTTTTTGTGTGTGATCAAAATATATTCATTATAGATTATTCAGGGTATATCCAAAGCGTCTTGATATATTTGAGTTACTTCTTATACGAAATGTTTAAGAAATTAATGGTATGTATTTGAGCGATAGTTTGTTTACCGACTGTAAAAATAAAGAGAAAATATTCAAATATATTGTATAATATGTAAACGAATGTTTTGCAATTGTTCTCTGTAATATTACTAAATATACGATAGAGATTCGTATGTAATAATATAAAATTATGTTTACGAGAAAAAGGTTATTTTATAAAGTAATGTCTCAGATCAAAATGTCAAGCTAAATTAACCAATCATAGTCTACATCTAAAGGTCTGTGCTCCGAATACTAGTAAATGATTATACCTAATATGTACGCTGACATGTATTTGGATATATCAGTCAACATAAAATTAGTTATAAAAAAGTGGAAGATCCAAATTTTGAAGATTAGCAATTATGAGATTTAACTTTTCTCGAAATAATTATCGATTGTTAAAAATTCGAAATCTAAAATACACGTTTATTGGAGTGTAATATGTATGTTGCACCAGGAGATTATACTAATCCCGAAGCTGAAAATATGTACTAAACTATTTAACAAAAATAAAGAAGAACGTTATAAAATGAAACAACACCCTAAGACTAAAGAACTTTATTACAGGATGGAAGACATCTCTTTTAGATTCAAACTTTTTTAATTATGACTAACTTAAATAAGTATATATTTACATATTCAATCAAACATATGTGATACATGATATGTACAATGATCCTGTTGTATTTCACGATACTAACTGAGCTTCATAGCATATCACACAGCAATAAAAAACATGTCCTATTAAACTGTACTATAATCATAACCAAGGTTCCTACATATAGCTGTATGCACAACAATGTATGTATAAATATGCGTTAAGCTTAGCACAAAATTTATATCTTGCTATCTGTTGTGACGAGAGAAATCTCTAAGTGAGCATGTCTTCTTAGTGATAGCACTAATATTTACGCGATAAAAGTACTAATTTTTAGAAGTTGTCTCCTACATCCTACCACTGTCTTTTAAAGAGATACTTTATAAAATATTTATATTTACAGTATGCTGCTTTTAGTTTAATAACTTTTTACTGGTGATAAACCGGACACTGATTTCTCAGGCATTTTGCAGATACAAGCAATAAATTACAAATAGTGCATACACTACGGGAAATAACCCGAAAATAGTAATTTTAAAATCTGCAATTATTTATTTCTTTACATAAAATTCTTATAAAGTTATGTCTTTCCAATAATATCTTCACGTAAAACAGGTTTTACTGCGATGGTTGTAATAAATTTTTCAGAAAAGTTGTAGTTTATATTTCATTTTACACCTTTTTTCCCATGGTGATAAATTGACACTATTTTTGGTGGCAAGTGGCAAGTAAAGACAATTGAGGCTTGAGACCAAGATTCGCGAGCAACAAATTTTTCAGTAGGATAAAACTGCTGTAGCAAATGAGTTGCAACTTTTTTTTCAGTATTTGCTTCGAATCAGTGAGAATAAAGTTGAAACGCTTACGCTTTCGGAAAAACGTCCTTCTGATTTCATCCCTGTTCCTACAAAAATGCATTGTAACTGCACTAACCGTTTAAACTTATGAAGGGCTGTTTATACTGACATCAGTAACAATGCATCTAATGACCAATATTTCGCTAGACGAGTTGTCGTATTGACTCCAATAAACAAAGATGTAGCAGTCAATCAACAAGATGTAAAAAAATGAAAATAAAACACTTGTAGAATAATATATAAGATGTTGTTTATTCTTTTTAAAATAAGATAGGATTATTAATAATCATCTGAAATACTTTTCTATTTATATTCATTGTCTAAACTAAAGGAATGGGGAAAATACGAGAGATACATTATTGATTTTGACCACTGAATAGCTAGAAAGATTAATTGAATGAGTTGATAATAGATTATGTAGATTGAATTATTTTTAAAGTTTATAAATAAAAATACAATTTAAAAAGACAATAATGTATCAGCGTTTCCAACTGTATATAAAAACTAAAAAAAGTATGAAGTTTATTAAGATATCAAAATATGGGTCTTCTTTTATATCGGTTCATTATTTTACTACTGAGAATATAACTATAGAACCAATAGATCAATATGATAAGTATTTATCCATATTGATTTAACAAATCAGGAAAACATTATGTTGAGTGTTTTTCCTAGTTGACATGTTTCAAATTTAGCATTTGTCTTGTTCTTGTTTAATTTGTTGATGGAAGGTCCGTGCCTGGAGATCTACTTATATTAATAGCGCCTCCTATTAATATTGAGTTGGGCATGAGTTAATTGTGCTACTGAGCCACATGGAAAAGTAGAATATCCGTGTAGTTGATACTTCCTTCTGAAGTAGTGGTTATACTATGGATTTGCCCAAGCGACAATCATAGTATCTTGACTATCAGGTTAGGATGTAGATTTGTAGAAGGTGATATGGAATACAATATACACTAGATTGGAAAATAGAACAGTTATTGGTTCTTCATGAATATAAAAATTTAAGGACTTGCTTAATGAACATAGTAAAAATTGCTGTTCTACGACGCAAGATACTACTACTGGATTGTATCCCAGCAAGAAATACAGCCTATTTTAGTCAAAATGCGATCAGTGCTCCGTAATTTAGAAAACATGTTTCTAAATTGCTTAATTACTGTATTTAATAAATATCAAATTTTCAACTTTTAAGCGCTGCAAAGTGAAATTTAAAATTGGGCGATATCTTTAAGTAATATGTTATTTGAGAGTTACAATTTTGGGTTAACATCTGGTACTAAAAGCATGTAGAAATTTTAGATATTGACAGAGATATAGCTTCATTATACGAAATTTTTTAAAACATTGGAAGGGCTATTTCCCTCATATTACCACATTGCATTGCAAAAAATAACAATTTTGACAAACTTTCTTTGAATTCTCACACATTTCAGGTGCGGCGGTAATTCAAAATAAAAACTTTCTGATGATGAAAAAATTGATAAAAGCAATCTTAAAATTTTAAAATCCAAAATTGACATCAAAAATATAAGTAAACTGACTTGCTTCATTAAATAACCTCAACATAAAATTTAATTTTGCATCTAACCATATACTTACTGAAAACATTTATCAAAAAAATTTTGTAAAAAAAGCAAAAACATAAAAATTAATGTTTAGTGATTCTAAAATTACTTTTATAACAAAATTTTAAAGTTAGCATTACAAAAAAATAAAGCAAAAAAATACCTATTATTTGATGCATTATTTGTCCCTCTAGCGCTATTTTTCGCAGAGTTATTAGCTTTCTTCGAAAAAGTCAAATTTTGGACGAGGGTATACAAGGGAAAAATTCATGATTTTCCAAAATTAATTTTATGTTAAAATATAATAAAACTAAATGAAAGAATTATTTTTGGCTTATAAACTATATGCTTAAAAGGTTGCTATCTCAAATTACAGCCCATTGAAGTTGCATTTTTGTATGCTTTTAATGGAAATAGCTTTATAAATAATGTATGAGCTTGATTGAAATTTTTCTAGATTTATTTTTCTCCATTCTATAGCTGTTTTGAGATATTACTCTTTGCAATTACTTTAAAATTGCAAAAATTATCAACTGAAAAGTAGATTTTGTGGCACGTTTTTCGGTATTTTAAGATACAGTCTGCATAAACGGAGTTTAATAATTTATTCCCCGTAAATTGAGCCTAATATGTAGTATATTTACTCTTTGAAGGAATTTTTTGGTACAGTCTTTGAAGCAACATTGTAAAAAGTATTCCAACATACACACTCTGACCTCTTGTATGCTCTCAAAGTACATGGATATGCTCAAATGAGGCCGTAAATAGGCTTATGGGGTCATTGATGAGCTCATATGAGAGCATTTCAGACATTGACTGTAAAGTCAATTAAGGAAGAGTTAGAAAAGAGTATTTTCAAATATAAATTCCTTTTACTTAGTCGATTAATAAAGCTTTTTTGGTAGAAAGCATTTCAATGTACCTCAAATATTTCGAAAGATATGTGTATTTAAAGTTTTCAAGTTTTTGGAGCTTCCAATCTGATGTGGCCATAAGCGCATTGGATGTTCTTTAAAAGAATCGTTTATTTGACCTTTACTTGAATTTGATGTTCAAATGTTTCGCTATACACTATTATAATTTTTTGTTGAATATACCTGCAAACCGAACCAAAAATTGATAATAAAAATTTGTTCATATCATCATGTACAGTATGAGAGTTATAAGTAAATAACGATTATTTCCAGTACAATAAAATAAAGAGGACTACAAGTGATTATATAACGGAGAACGTAGGGTCTTTATTATTAAGTTAAAAAGGAAGCCAGGAGCCATCAGGTCTTGGATTCTAAAAGTATTTATACTATTTCAATTCCATTTGGATGTCAGATTCAATATGGACTTGAGTTAATATTTAACATAAATAATAGGCAAAAAACCGACACAATATATATTATTACAACGACCAAATGTTTCTGCTTATTGGGAGAATAAAAAGCACATACATGCTTATATATGGTCAGTGTAAAGTTTCTTCTCGGCGGATACAGTATAATATAATTTAAGTTTTCTCAATTTGTCCACGTTTTTTTTATTAAAACTTTAAAAGGCATGCAGCTAATATAAATTATTTAAAGATTTGAAATAAGAAAAAAAGAAAAAAAATCACATTAAAAGAGTATTCAAAAATTTGATTTAGTTTGGTAAATTTATATAAACTAGAATAAATTTTAACATCCAACACAGTTAAAATTTACTATGTGAGAACACACTTAATAAAAAGAGCCAACAAAGTATCCCCTAAAACAGCACCATCATTGTAATTAGGATTTACTATTCAATACAAAAAAAAATTATAATTTTATTTAAAGAAAAAATAATAGTGCATGGAAAATCTGTAATTATACAATACTTTAATTGATTGCCTATATTCTGCTATTGTGCTTTGCATGCAAAAGTTATCACACGATAAATCTAAATGTTCTAAACCAACCCACTTTCGACAGCATATTATTAAATTATACTTTCGGTATAGACTTAAGGCTTTGTCTTCGAAATACAACTTAAGCTCACAAAGTGTTTATAGTATTATTTGAACTAAGTTGACAAAACATCCTTCGGATAGCAATCTGGTGCATTATAAAAACGTTACTAAAGTGTTAGAGATTATATCAAACCAAAAAGTAAAAACTATGTATGCCATTTTGGTTGGCAACTCTCGCCTTTTGCACAATACGTAAACATGGTTAAAAGCAATCTTAGTTTCTCATAATACTCCAAGAGTTGTCTTCTAAGAAAAATAATAAATTTTACTGGTTTTGAGATTTTTGAGAGATATATGATATATGCGATCAATTTATATCTGTTCAGCAGGGTCTATAGCTGGGACAATCTTGAATAGAATATTGATTGAATGAATTATTTGCTAATAACATACGATTATGACAGGAATACTTATAATTGCTGGTGAAGGCTTTATAGTGTATTATAATATTCTGTAATACTGAACTAATAATAAAGGTGAATAATATGTTTATAGATATTATGCTTGTTATTATAAAGTGGTAATCACTGGTTTGATAGAGATTGGTTTTTTTTATCTGTATGAAATATGTATTGACGAATAAATAAAGTAAAGGGAGAGTAAAAAAACAGATACATTTATAAGGACTTAGGAGATGACTCCCATGTAGTATTTATATAAGAAACGATGAAGAAAGTTTTCGCATGAATAAACATGAAATGCCTGACTTAATACATATAAAATATTGACAAACGAAAGGGAATTAAGAAGGCCAAATTTCTAGATTTTGTATTTTTGATATACAGGTACAGTATAATACGTATAGAATTACTTACATCAAGCAGATAAAAAGCTGTAGTTTTATGTTTGCTGCATTAAGAAAAATGCCGCCTTCTTCATAATCAGAGTAACAGCAAATTATTATATAATTCTAGTAAAAAAAAGGGCAATATATGCCACAAACCCAAAAAAAAAAAAAAATCTTAAAAAAAAGACAAAATAAGAGCAAAAAGCCCTACCAATTGAATACGCAACTTTCCTCATTATTATAGTATTCAATAATGGGTTTCTAGCAAAAATTAAAGCTCTCCTTTTGTCATATTATTGTGGCTTCTTTTGAATCCTTCTAAATTGTCAATACTTATGGTTGATAAGGGGTCGATTATTAGTGAGCCTCGAATGCGTATATAGAATTCTGATTTCTAATTTTGTGCAAAAATTAACATCTGAATTTTGGATTTTTATTGAAAAAAGAAACAAACAGAATTTGTGTGCAATATAATATCAGTTGTCATTTAAAGTCTCATAAGTATCTATAATGGGTTGCGTATCCTCTAGTTCATTATCTTCCTTTTCGCTTTTTTTCTCGTCAACTTGAGGCACGTCTTCTTCTGGTGATGAATAATTAACCTGAAGGGTCTAAGTTTTTATAAACAATTATATTTTTTACTACAAACTTCAGTGTTCAAGACTTACTTGTTCAATATAAACTTCCACTTCCTGTTCTTTTTCATCTTCTTCATCTTGGGCTTCATCAATTTGATCCAATGACTCTTTAAGCTGTTGGTTATCCGACAAACTATTCGATTGCGAAGATGATGATGGCAAACTTGGTAAGGATATGATACTTTTAACGTCATTACTGCTTGAGATTTGTGAATATGATGATCTTTCATTACTTGAGACTACAACACTTCTCACAGATTGTAAAGAAGGTGTCGATATAGATGATAAGTTTGAATTGAAAGGTAATTGAGTTAATCCCTTAAATGTTACACATTAGTAATTGTATTATACATGCTAACTGTCGCTTACCTCTTCATCTGTAGAATTCGATGCTTGTATAGGTGAAATAAAGCTGGGATCATATGCTACTGTAGATACCTAATTAATTTGGTAAATATTTAAGTTACTTTTAATGAAATACTAATGAATGTTACCGAGTCATAACTTTCAACACTAGAATTTGCCTTTTTCCTACTATTATTGGAACTACTAGTATTATCTTCTTCACTTGCATCGTAGGATCGCTTAACCGACAGTGATAAATTAGCCTCATTACTGATTTCATCCAAATCGCTACGTTCATCTAGCGCATAAAGTAATACAGCGGCACAATGTTTACAGTTTCCCCAATTTCCAATAGGGCAAGTACATTTTGCTTTAGCTAGTGCAAATATTCCATTTTCTTTAGTGAAGAATATTGTTGAAGTTGTGAAATTATTCGAACTTCCAATAGGTATGTGTCCATTTATTTGTAGATTTTCATTGTCTTCCATGCTTACAGTAAACTTGGTAACTTGATTTTTCAATTCTATGCCTCGCTCGATGTATATCGGATTGCCTATGAATACATTGATCTTTTCTATTGTTAAGCATTTTACAATAGTCCTTAACGCAATTTCGTTTGAAGTTTCTTTAGTTGGCTTTTCTATTGATTTAAACGGTTGGACACCTCCAGTAGAAGGTAAAGATGAAACAATTACAGTATCCATAATAGGCTCAAAATCAACTTTTGAGCCTGATTCAACCCAATTATCAAATACTTCTATATTCTGAATAGTTTTTTTTTTTTTTTTTTTTAGTTGTTTGAATATTTATTCACTCTCGATAATTACAGTAAACTACTTTTACCTTTGCAGACACTGTGTGGCGAACACTACGAGTAATTTCTTCTGATTTTGTCAACGGTAATTCATTATTCTTGTTCTCCAAAAGAGGTATTCTGTATAAATTATCAGTAAATTCGATATTGAGTAATCTATACTTTTAGTTAGATAATGAATATTTTTTCTATGTTGGGTTTTGACATACAAGGTATCTGGTGAAAAATAATGAAGTTTATCGTTTTTAGGTTTATCGTCAAGAAAAGATTGGCTTTTTTGTTAAATTAGTTTTTTTGTCTTTAATTTCATTACAATAATAATAATAATAATAATAATAATAATAATAATAATAATAATAATAATAATAATAATAATAATAATAATAATAATAATAATAATAATAATAATAAAAACAACTTACTGGATAGATTTCCATTTTGATATATTGAATAATGGTTGTTGTTGAAGATAAATGCGACTTATGTTATAAAAATCTTGCTGCTCTAATGCTTTAGTTTCTTCATTTGACCATGTTAATAAGATAGATTTCGAAATGCATAAATTGTGTCGATGCTGTAATCTATAGAAGATGTCAATAAGCTTCATCATGGTTGTTATGCATGATTATATATTTACTGCGCTATACATTCAAGCAAATTAAAGGTGGTTTCATGAAAATAATCCAGAATGTAGCAATATACTGGAATAATTGAATTAAATGATTGAATTGTCTCTGATACTAAGTCTCTATACTGTTGTAGTAGCGTCTCTCTCCTATGATATTATGAGAGCCACATCATTGTTCAATTTTGATTTCAAAATTACCTTTCTGGATTGAAATCGTAAATTACATCTCCATATAACATTTTTTCATCTATAATCCATATGAGGGTTCTATATAAAAGAATAAATTAGCGAATAAAAATTATATTAAACCATTTACCTTACTTGAATTGATGTTGGCATGTTTCAATCCAACCTTGAATTGAATTTCTAGCATTTTCAGTAATAGTCAATCCTTGATCTGCATTAAAAGATATCAAACTATTAGTGAAATGAACAATTAAAGCCTACAACAGTTGATTAATTAATGTATGGAAACATAAACATCACAAGATAGTGTAACCTCTTTGTTAAATATAGATCCAGATATTGCAAATGTTTGTGAGAAATCATTGCATTCAGATTGACCTGATTTTACTGTTGGTGGTTGAAATGACTCAAATGCGTTAGAATTATACATAATAGAGCAATGCTCTTTCCATTTATGATTATCTAATGCAGCTGACCAACCTAATAATAAATTAGGTTGTATTGGTGTACAAGGCACAGATAAGCAAAAGCATGTTATATCTGGCATATGCTTCAAGATAAAATTAAAGATAGCTGCTCTTCGAGTTTCTGAGCATGGTATTTCAAAGTATAAAGCAATCTTTTTGGTTTGATTCTACAGATTATTTTAATATTTGACATAAAATATACTACTACAGAGCAACTTACTTGCTTCATAACTTTCATTATGCTTCGAGCAACTGCACGAATTGGCTGATCTTTGTTTGGACTGTGTATTAAATGTGTCTCTTTCAAGTATTTACTATAGTAAATGTGTGAAATTGAAGGTATCGATTGTAACCATAGTAAATCATAGTGTAATATTTGTGTTTCCATTTTTTTTCTTTCTTTTTTTGAAATGAAAATACAGGAAAAATTGTTTTTACCTGTATCCGGATGGGGGTGTTGGGTATATCAAATTAATTGAGCCACTTCCATAATTAGCAAAAAGTTAATCGCGTTATGTCTATTAGAACCGCGTTTCTCGCAATAAATATGTAAATTTTTTTTTTTTTTTTTTTTTTTTTTTCTATTTCTAAAATTTCCTTAATAAAAAATGAGTGTTCTTTCAGCATTTACAGATCAAAAGAAAATTAGACCAGTGTACCAATTTAAAAGAGGAAATACATTTTCTTCTTTTAAAACCAATGGTATAGACAATACATTTAGATCCACATTTCAGCAACAATCCTCTTCTTCATTCTCTTCTCCTGAATTAAACATTTTGCCATCAAGCAATCTTCAACAGTCAATTTCATCATCATCATCTTCTTCAACGAGTGCTGTAGAAGATCATACAAATTACCCACCAAATACTACACCTAATTGGAGCACTAATACCGAAACAGTTCCTGATGTTGATGATGCTATTTTTGATTTTCCAGATTCGTTAGATGAATTTTCAGAGGTAAAAGTTATGGTTGCCTCCACTAGAATTATTCCTGAAGCACCTAAATTAACAAGAAAAAGGTCTAAATCCAAGAAGGGTGCCATTAAATCAGCATTACCCACTAATAATAAAAAGAAAGATATTACAGCAATAACAGCAACTACAAATAGTAAAGTAAAACCACCAGCTAATCATACTAAGAAAAAGCCTATATCAAATAATTTTACCCCTAAACCCATAACACCAGCGCCCTCCTCTTCATTTGCATCAACAAACAAAAGTAACAAGGACTTGTCAGTACATTATCACAATGATATTTCTAATGAAGAACAGTTTGATATATTTGCATTTGATCCTCGACCGACTTCTCATTTATCATTTAACACTAAAAACTATAATCACATCCCATCTAATAGGCCAACGTTCACTACAAATATAATTAATTCATATAATCCTATACCTCCTTATCAAATCAATCGTATTCATAATCATCCTATAACTATTTCTAGTTTATTAAACGATACAATTGAAATAGAGAAGCCATTATTTCCACAACAACAACAACCAGTAGAGAAAAAACGAAAGCGTAACCTGGTTGCACATCTTAAAACTGCCCGTGGTGAAAAGGAAAACAAGCCTATTAACCAAGAATTCGATTGTTTATCAGATGAAGATGATTCAACGTTAGAACAACAATTGAACCAACAACAAAGGAGTTCATTATTACCCTTGAAAAGTATTATTAAAGACAGAAGCCTATCTCCAGAACTCACATATCAAGAAACCATGCAAATTCAACTTGACTCACTCATGAAAACTGAATTTGGAGAATATTCCAATACACAAGAACAACAACAAATAGTAGAAAGAAAAAAGAGACCGCAATATCAACCACTGAACAAAATGAATGTTAGAGTTACATTTCAAAAGAAATAAACATTTTTTTTTTATTTATTATCCCAATATGCCTTTATAGCTTGTTCACATTCTTCTTTAGTTCCACTAGGATTTTCTAATTGCCATGCCATTTGAATCTTTAATAATTCAGTAACCATAGGCCCTGTTTTAATGCCTACAACTTGAGCTGCTCTTTTACCATCTACCATATGTTTCCAGGTATAACAATCTGTGATTTGATATTGTTCTGCTGCCTGAATTAAAGCGTAATATTTGTTGCAAATGTCTTGACCTGTTTGAGAATCTACAGCATTAGGATCCTCAGACCAAGCCAAGTTGGGATAGGTTTCTAATAATTCCTTTGTGGTCGTCATTTTGATGGCTGTTTGCCATAGAGCACCTAAATCACGAATGAGCATACCTAATTCGGAGCGCTTTACATGTTGATTTAAGTTGTTGTTGGCCATTTGCTGTAATTTATCGATACCACGGAAAATGGTATTTACTGTTGAGACATCTGTATTATTTGTCTATTTTGATTTTATCAATAAAAAATGCATACTTTATTTTTGAAGTATATTTTACCTTAATAGAATCACGCAATACAAGCTGCACAGCAGGAATATCCTTCTTTTTGAATTCTGATATTACACCATAAAATGGCAAAACGCTTGCACTCAATACAAGGTTTCTCTTTTCATCCTTGGAGATTGCGCTTAATCCTTCTTTTTGCTCTAACCATTGTACAATACCCACTGATTGAACAGCTAATTTAGCATCTCCTACTGTACCGCTTTTGATTTGAGGAGAAGCCATAATAATAGAATATAAATCCAATTGATATATCAATTGCAATGATAAAAGAGGAAAAGGTCCAGTAATCATCTTGTCGAATTCAATACCAATACGTTCTCTACTAATTTTGTTGATTAATGCATTCTTGATCTCGGTATTTTTGGCAGCTTGACATAATTCAGGTACCATATCGAAATTGAATCTACTTGCAAATCTAATACAGCGAATAACACGAAGAGGGTCATCACGAAATGTCTCGAATGGTTCTAATGGTGTACGAATTAATCCTTTAATCAAATCTGGAATACCCTAAATCATGAATTAATAGATTTGAGTGATTTTCCTATGTTCGACAAGTTTGCGCAATACCTGATTTGTAAAGTCTTCCACCTCATGAGAATTGACATTATAGAATAAACTGTTGATAGTAATGTCACGGCGATATGCATCTTCTGTAGGTGTGCCAAATGTCTATTGCGAAAGGTTGAATACAAAAAGTAAATGCTGCGGTAAAATGAACAACTTACAATCTGTGAAGGAATGCGGCTTCCCTCTTCATAGATTTCTGTACGTAAATTACAAAAATCAACTTCTTGATTAAATAATTTGGTAGTGGCAGTTTCTAAATGTTTAGACTTCTCGGGATTGCTGTCAATTTTAGCAATAGATCTTGTAGGAACACCTTGACTTTCGAGGTATTTATTGACATATGTAGCAAATTCGTATCCCATCATATCATTGATTGCAATATCAAGATCATGACATTCTTTACCGAGAAGCTAAATCAATACAATTCAGTTTAATGAATAAAGTATCATAACTTTTATATAGCATACCTTATCACGAACCCAACCACCAGCAATTCTAGATTCAATTATAGGTAACTCGGGTCTTTCTTTAGCAATAAAGCTTGAAACACCTTGAAGAACATTGCAAATGTTGGCTTCCGTTTCGCTCAAATCTACCTTCATAGTTACTCCATTCTTAGATATACCGTAAGTCTTATTATCCATTCTAATATATCGTCTAGTTGTGGTGATCAGTCGAGGAAATTGCAATAAACAAGCAATGGATGCAGCTGTACTTTTCGAACGACGGAACATGAATATGTTATCAGAGGAAAAAAATTTGTTGATTTGTAAAAAAAAAAAAAAAAAAGACAGCTTCAGATAGCTTAGTGGTACTATTGAAAATGTATACAAACTTGCAAACTATAAAAGTGTTTCAACAAAATTTTGTAAAATATATTGCATAAAAAAGCTCAATTAATGAACAGTTTAAAGGTATTCAAGGGTTGTAATTCTATCAATCATTGGATAAATTCTCTTGGTGGCTGCTGCTCTTTGTACTTGCTTGTTTACAGTCTGCATCGCGCATTTACATGTGACTTATTAACCTTTCCAAATTGTAGCAACAATTAATAAAAATTTTCAGTGTAGGCAAACGTTGATTCAATCTTTCTTCCACTTTACATCAAAAAAAAAACTTTTATTCAAAATGGGTCGTATGTATACTTCTGGTAAGGGTATCTCTGGTAGTGCCCTCCCCTACCGTCGCACTCCTGCTTCTTGGGTTAAGACTACCTCTGAAGAGGTTGTTGAGCAAATCTGCAAGAACGCCAAGAAGGGTCTCTCTCCCGCTCAAATTGGTGTCATTCTCCGTGATTCCAACGGTATTCCTCAAGTCAAGTCCATTACTGGTAACAAGATTCTCCGTATTCTTAAGTCCAATGGTCTCGCCCCTGAAGTTCCTGAGGATTTGTACCATCTTATCAAGAAGGCTGTTTCCATCCGTAAGCATTTGGAACGTAACAGAAAGGATAAGGATTCCAAGTACCGTTTAATTCTTATTGAATCTCGTATCCATCGTCTTGCTCGTTACTACAAGACTGCTGGTCAACTCCCTCCTACCTGGAAATAGTATCCTTTTTTGTTTTTATTCTACTAACATTTTAATGTGTGTGTGTGTGTGTGTGTGTGGAGACTAGTGGGGAAAAATATTTTACTGCCTATATTGGACATTATGTCAAGAGTCAACGACCCATTCTCTTTCGAGTGAATGGGCGAGCTCGGTAACTGTCTACCTTAACCCTCCTTTTTTTTTTCTAATAGTGAGTCTGCCACTGCCTCTGCCATGGTTGCTTAAATTGGTTTTTCTATTCAGTTCTGATAAAATCAAGTCAAGGTCGAACAGTATTTATATCTTTTTCGTTTCATAAAATGAAATTGCGTATAATATATACGTCTTTTGAATAAAAAAATAAATGTTTTTGTTTTATAACAAGTATTATATTTAATTATAAATTTTGAAATATTGCTAAATGCACAATTCGAAAATCTGTTGGTTCACCAAATATTTTTAATTGCTTGCTAAAAAATCAAGGTAATGAACTGTTTTTACAAAATTGGGCATGTCAAACAGTGTACTCGTATCAAAAACCTTGACACAGCAATCTCTTTTTCATCACCTGTGTTCTTTGATGTATAGAACACTTGCATTGTGTATTTCAGGCAATTATAAGTAAATAATTATAACATTTTTTTTTTTTTTATGATTGCAAGTCTTTAAAACTGTAGCGTTCCACCTTTTTTAAAAGTAATCCCATACTGAATAACTCTTGGAATGTACCTTAGACACTACAAAATGCTACCCGTTCCTGAATTTATTTCGTATTTTAAAAAAGATTCGAAACCAGGTGAAATATACTGCGTTTTCCATAAAAACTGAGTCTCACTTTTCGTCCCTCTCCTATTTTTGTTTTTACTAAAAGGTACTAAGAAAAAATTATATGCCAATGTGCCTGAGATATTCAACTTTAATCTAAAAACAAGTATCCAGAAATATCCTATCTTTTGCAGTTGGCATAACTTTTTCAGTGTTAATGTTTCAAATTTTAAACGAATTTCACTGCTAAAAGTTAAAAACTTTGAGCCTCTGTATCTCTATAGATAATTAAACTATGCTAATACTTTTTAATAATGAAACTTACTTGTTTTGAAGCTCTTTATAACATATCTAAGTATGAAAAAATTATAAGCTCTTTTTTTTTTCCTTTTTCGACATTTTTTGTAGTAGATTTCAAAATATTCATTAGATTGAGCAGCGGCTCTTTTTTATTCCTGTTACTGATCACAGTGAGCTTTAGCAGGTGCATTTTAGTTTGTTTTAAAATATTAATTTTTCGCAGAAATATCCTAAGAAATGAGTAAAAAAAGAATATCCTCGGTTTTGCTTCAAAAAAAGATCAGTAAACCCTCATTCAAAATTTTGAAATTGAAAAAAAAAATTGACACAAACCTTGTTTTCTCTACGAAAAATGTAGCTAAAAAGTTTATCAATAGCTATATCAATAGGTGATTTTGTTGTACATTACACCAAGTTTTATTATACAACATGATAACAAAAGATGGTGTATATTTACAAAAAAAACCCTCAAAATTTCAACTGCATTTTACGTAAAATTTAATATGAAACATTTTTACAAACTTTGTTTAGCCAAATGCAGAATCTAAAAGTGCACAAAAAAACTTAGTACACTATTTTAACTTATCTTACAGGTCACGAGCAATTAGACAATTTTGGTTTTCGGTTCATTTTTGGATCAATTAGACACAATATGAGAAAAAACAAGAAATGGCAATTTTAAAATTTGCAGTTATTTGTTTTTTACGCAAGATTGTTATAAAGTTATATCTTTCCAATAAAGTCTTCGTATAAAACAGTTTTTTTTCAGAAAAGCTGTAGTTTGTATTTTGTATCTCATTTTACACCTTTTTTCCTGTAGTGTCAAATCGATTTTAAGACTCAGTTATGATAGGTTTTGTTGTATTCCACCAAGTATCATACCTTATCGCCTTCTATAACCAATCAATAGATTATACAATCCATTGATTACTATTTAGAATGTGAAAGAACAAGTCTAGAATCGGATATAAGAAACGCCTAGTTTATTATTTCTCAATCAATTAACCGAAAGGCTCGGACCACTCAAATCATGACACCATACTCTCTTTAACCTCAGCAGTTAATCATTCAAGTAGCTGTCAAGATATATCAAATCGCAATCCAGGCACAACAAGCGCAGCATTGAAACAAGGCAATTCACAAGCTCTACAATCACGGCTTAATTATGATTGATTAACATCAATCCATAAATTACTCTCAAACAGATCTAATAGTTCAATACCGCTCTTAATTGTATCTCAGGAACTCAACACTAAATCATTATAAAAGGCAATACTTTTATATCTAAATAAACCTTATCTTGTTTTTATTGTACAGTTGAAGAACTGATTAATTACACATTCTCTTTTATTGTACTCTTTTTTAAATATATTATCGCAAATCCGATCTTATATAACAGATACTTTTATATCTAAATAAACCTTATCTTGTTTTTATTGTACAGTTGAAGAACTGATTAATTACACATTCTCTTTTATTGTACTCTTTTTTAAATATATTATCGCAAATCCGATCTTATATAACAGGTTTTAAGCTGCAAAATGAACTATTATTTTTATTATCTCGACGAAAAATTGATATTTTTTGGTGAAACAAAAATGATAGAGTCAATTCTAGTGGAATACATCTTGTAACTGCAAAAAATTCTAATTTTATTTTTGGAGCTCTATTTTTTTAAACAATTTTAGGTCAATTTGGTCAATTTTTATATGTAAAAGAGCAACTTCCACAACCCACTGTGTGCTGAAAATATTTTTACCAAAAAAGTGCACCTACTGTACCCTGCTGCGCACTCTTACTGAGAACAATTAAAATGCTGTATCTATGAATATTGACTCATGTAATCTACCACTTTACATTTTACGTGGATACTGATTCAAGTAAGTGCTACACGTATGTCTAATATTAATTTCTGTGAGTTATTGTGCATTCGGTAAATTTGAACGACATGTTGGTTACCTGCTATTTACCCCTACTAAGGCCAGTAAACTCACCGATTCTCATTGAATATGGGTCCAAATGAGCTCTTCTTGTTGCGGTGGCAGGAATCTCTATTGTTTGTCTGCAGAATCGCAACTACTTTAGTATCCCCAATTTTTTGTAAAAACAAAGAAATGAAAATACTTGCTTTTTTAAAATGTTTCGTATGCGGTGCCCTGCAGGTTTCAAAGTATATACTATAATTGTTGTAATAGTGTCCAGTTTTATAGTTTTAGCATTACATTGATATTCTGGTTAGATAGTAAGAATCAAACGACTACTTTTCCGAAGTTTGTTTGGCGGTTTAATAGATTATTTAAAATCAGAAATAACCCTAATAAATTAGCCAAAACCAGCATATATGGTAATGGCAACTGCCAAAATTGGCAAGTAAAAATTCTTTATGTACAGTTAAAATTGTATTGCTATGTGCTTCACATTATTTTTTCAAAAAAAAAAAAAAAAAAAAAAAAATGCCAGATTTCAAATATCAGTTTAAATAATGCAAGCAAATAAGTATCAAAAAAATAACAGAAAATTGTAAACTGTTGTTTCTTGAATGAGTTGATTTACTGATAATCCTCATTCAATAATCAAACAAATAGTAGGCGATATAGTGTAATGGAAGCTAGATACTGGGCACATATTTTAATTTAAAAAGAACTGACCTAAGAAAGAAGGCTAATACTATTTTTATTAATGATTAAAACAATATATTATTTTTTATTTTTTACATCATGTCTGAAGATTAAAACTTTTAGAAGCTTTAAACTGCTTTCAACATTAGTGCAAATTTTGTTTTGTAAACTGAGCTTTTAATTTGGTGTGCTGTACTATGTCTTCAAAAAGTCTTTAAAATTGATGAAGATTATTCGCAATAATAATAAAAAACTAAAAAATTTGCTTTTTTAAGCATCAAATGTATGTGATATGACAGATTTTTTTTTTTGAATAAATCAGATGGATAGTGGTGGCATTTTAACTACTCACTGACAGTATTTAACCTCATAGGTTGTGTTATTTTTATAAAGACTGACTGGGGAATAATCAGGTAGTTAAATTAAAATGCAAGGTTAATTCTCAAAGCGACATCAATTTCCTTTAATTATGTTCTATATGAGAAGCATGACATACAAGTACAGTAAAACAAAAGAAAAATGAGGTAGTTTATCAGCTTAAAAACTGTATGCAAGAACAAAAAAATTGTAATTATAAACCATCATCTTTGGCATTGCTTGCAAAATATAAATAAAAAGCAATTGCCATTTATCCTTAAAATTTGATTGTTCTTCAAAATGCATCCTAGATTCTCATGTCTGTGTGATATATGTTAAATTAATTTTGTATTATTTTAGATCTTAAACAAAACGGTACATCATGAATAGGTTTAGGTAATTTTATAATATAATTTACAAACAAAGTTTAGGGATCGATATTGTTTTCTTGGAGTTATTTTTTTTTTTTTTTTTTTTTGAAATTCAGGTGATCATATCCCATAAAACAAGCTTATTGACTAAAACAGTAGTAATCGAAGTTCAAAGTGCGACATGGTTTTGTAAAAAGTATCTTGCAACTCCTTTTTTGTTTAAAGAAATTAAAAAAGGCAAATTCTATCACTATATACAATAATGAAACTCCTTGATTGTTTTGTTTTTGTGTTTTTTCTCCTTTCTGTTTCTTGTTATCGCTTAAAAAAAAAACAATAAAATGGGAAATACTTGTAGCTTTTGCTGCTGTGGAAGTCAGTTTTCTTTTATGATCAAATCATAAAATGACATTTGTAGACTAATACTTGATGTTATTATTATTATTATTCGTATAGAAAAAACCAAATCTGGCTTATATGAGCCTCTTTTACAGGAGAACGAAAGAGAAGCTATTACAGAATTACTTCAATATCTTGAGAGTATATACATATTTGCCACACATCTATTATATATATTTAACTCATTTTAACTATGTAGACCGTAATAATACAAATTTTTTTGAAGGAGAACCTCTTCGTGCACTTTCTACTCTAGCATATTCAGATAATGTTGATTTACAAAGATCGGCTGCTTTAGCTTTTGCAGAGATAACAGAAAAAGGTACTTTATATTACATATACATATTGCATGAAACTAAATTTTTATGTTTTTAGATGTAAGACAAGTAGGACGCGAAACCTTGGATCCTATTCTAATCTTATTGCAATCGTATGATGTTGAAGTTCAAAGAGCTTCTAGTGCAGCTCTCGGTAACTTGGCTGTCAATAGTAAATTATTACATTTTAGATTCCCTTGAAAAGTGGAAGAATTTATCTCCTCCCCCTTTTATTAATTTGTATTTATATATAATTGTCTAGCTGAAAATAAGTTGCTCATAGTTAAATTGGGAGGATTAGACCAACTGATTCGACAAATGGGTAGTCCTAATGCAGAAGTACAATGTAATGCTGTAGGGTGTATCACCAATTTGGCTACACATGGTAAGCTTTTTTTTTTGTTGATGTACTACTGGAATTTCCTTTTTAGTTCGATTTAATTTTATCACTGTAGATGAAAACAAATCCCGTATTGCAAATTCCGAGGCATTGCGTTTATTAATTGACTTGGCAAGGTCAAAAGATCAAAGAGTACAAAGAAATGCAACAGGAGCATTATTAAATATGACGCATACTCGTTAGTTTTATATGCTATATCGTTAATTATCATATTTATTAAAAAAAAAAAAAAAAAAAAAACGTAAATTTTTAGAGGAGAATCGAGAGCAATTAGTAAATGCAGGTGCTATACCAATTCTTATTAGTTTATTGAGCTCTCATGATGCCGATGTTCAGTATTATTGTACAACAGCATTGAGCAATATAGCAGTTGATGGTTAGTAATTACTAATAGAAGCAAATAATTAAAACCTATTAAACATTTGTTCAAGCTGTCAACCGAAAGAAGTTGGCCCAATCAGATTCTCGATTAGTACAATATCTCATTCAATTAATGGACACAAAGAGCCTTAAAGTGCAATGTCAAGCAGCATTAGCATTAAGAAATCTTGCATCAGATGGTAAGAGAATCGTCATTCCAAATAACATAGCATAACAAACAAACAAAATTTTTATAACCCCTTAATTTTTTGTTTAGAGAAATATCAATTGGAGATTGTTCAATGTAGGGGCTTGCCACCACTACTTCGATTACTCAAATCTTCATTTTTGCCATTGATTCTATCTTCTGTAGCTTGTATTCGTAACATTTCAATTCATCCAGCTAATGAATCTCCTATTATTGATGAAGGTTTTGTAAATCCCCTAATTGAATTGCTTTCGTATGATGATAATGAAGAAATCCAATGTCATGCTATCTCTACATTAAGAAATTTAGCTGCCAGCTCTGAGCGTAATAAAAGAGCTATTGTTGAAGCAGGTGCCATTGAACGTATTAAACATTTGATAAAGCAAGTTCCTGTGAGTGTTAAGACGGAAATGACAGCCGCAATTGCTGTATTGGCTCTTAGTGAGGAATTGAAACTTCGGTTATTGTATATGGGTGCCTTGGAGGTATTAATACCCATGACACAATACAATCATGTTGAAGTTCAAGGAAATGCTGCTGCTGCTATTGGAAATCTCAGTTCTAAAGGTAATGTGCATTTATACAAAAGAAAGAAGAAAGGTAAATACTTAAAGAGAGTAATATATAGTTAAAGATTATACACCTTTTATTAATGCTTGGGATATACCTGATGGAGGATTAAACAAGTATTTAAGCATGTTTACAAGTGAGAAAAGTAGCGTCGCATTTCAGCATATTGGTGTTTGGACAATTGAACAATTTGCAGAAGGAGGGTGTAAGTAGGTCTATTTGTATATTATATGTTCTAATCATATTATTTTCTTTTCAGGCCCTGAATTGATGGCTAAAATTATTAGTTCTCAAGAAATTGTTCAATCAATTACTCGTATAGCTAACAGCAAAAAATTGGCAAACCAAGGAAATGCAGTAGATGCAATCAACAACAATAAAACCATGGCAACTGCTGAAGATTACAGCGAAGGAGATATCCATGCTTTAGGCAAAAGAGTACTAAATACGTTACAAGATTTTCAAACTACCTCACGTTCCAGTACAACTGTGGCCACAGAAGAAAATAAAAAATCATCTGGTCATAAGCAACGATAATTGAAATATACTATATTTAACACACTTTTTTTTTCTATAATAATAAAAAAAAAAACGCAATTACATTACATAATTTCACTGTATTACTTTGATAGATATTTTTACTTTTTACTTAAATATTGCCAAGTAAAGTAATCATTATACATCTGCAGGTATATTTTGCGGGGCAAGTAGTAAAAAATTAGCTTGCTGTGAGAGAATATTTGTACTACAGGGTTTTTTCTGTATGTGTATTGAGCACATGTCAATGTAAAAATGATACGAAGAATTACGGTAAGCTTATCTCTATATAAAAACATTTGTTTATAATACAACTATTCTATATAGAAGAAAAAAAAACAAATAATGCGCACACACATACACACATTTTAGCAAAATTTATAAATGAAAAATAGGAGCACTAAAGTTATTTTGTGGGGAAACATAACACCAAAAAAAAAAAAAATCTGGGAAAAAATGGGGAATTACAGAAAAAAAAAAGCCCTTCCATGGACAAATAAATATATTTTTTTTTATTAAAATGTCTATAAAATGTCTATTATGAATGATTTGTATTTGCTATCAGTAAAACTGTGAAAATCAAAAAGAGGGAGATTTTTACACAGATTAAAAAATAGGAGATAAAGGAGGAGAAAAAAATTATATGAATAAATATATATATGTATGAAAGAGGAAAATGCTTTAAATTTGATGAGCAACAGTTAATTGTCGATCTTGTTGAAACATATCGTGCCAAGTCTTGAATTGTTCCAAAACAACAAATGTGATGATAGTTTGAGGACCTAAACGAATAAATGCAGGTGTCCAACCCTTAAAGAAAGATTTAATACCTTCAGATTTGAACATTTGCTTCATGATCATCGTAGCTGACATTCTATGATCACCAGTACTTGCAGACATGATACGAGTTTTAATTACGTCAACAGGAGAACAAACAGTAGTAGCCACCAAACCAGCTAAAACACTAGATGTTAAATGAAGAGTAATACCATCCTGCATAGGAGTGTTATTCAAGATGATAGATTTGAACATATCATAAGAAACACATTGCGATGAAGTCATTAAAATAGCTCTGTTAATGTTGGGTCCAAGACCACGGAATAATGCACTGGCACCTTCTTCTTTACTAATACGGATGATACCATCAATGGCATGTTTATAGTTACGACGTTGTTGAGGAGGCAATTGACCATCATTTTGCATACGAACATTAATAACATCACCGGGATTACCACATGCTCCACCCAAAGCACCAGCAACACTAGAACATATTAATAACTGACCAACATTTGCCTCTATAAAAAACAATTATAATTGGATGAGTCATTCCATCATAAAATGATTGATTTCGATCTCCCCCACAACCCAACAATCCACCCCCCCTTCTCTCTCCCCTTTTTTTAAAACTTACTTTGTTGTGTAGTGGATTGAATATAATCCTTTAATTTCTCATATACACCAAATCGAACAGTAGAATAAGTAGCTTGTCTTAATATAGATGCTGATAAACCAGCATATAACTTAAAAAAACCCTCATTTTGTGCAATCTTTACCATAGTAGAAAACATGCTTTGATTCATACTACCTTTAGTATTTTGAAGTCGTACTTTGGTCAAGTCGAAAGGATGTACGACAACAGCTGCAACACAAGATGCAGCACCACCAAAATAAAATGGATACGATTTCTTTACTGTTGTTGTTGGTTTTGTAGTAGTTGACATTATACTATAATTGACTGATAATGAAAAAAAAAGGGAAGCGGTAGAAAAAATAAAAAAAAAAACTGGAGAATTTAAGTGTTTTTTTTTTTGGTTCCTACAAATATAAAAAAAATTATTAAATCACCGTGAACGAAAAGGAATTGTTTTCACCCGAAAAAGAAGGTTTGATTTTCGTTTCCGGTTTTTTTAATATTTCTAATATAACTTTCGCACGTTGTTTAATGAAAAATTATAAACAAATTATTCATATTTCTCAAGTATCTATAAAAAATTGTGGTTTGTCGTTACACTTCTTTTTATTTTTATTTTTTGGTTTTTATAATTCAAGTTTTTTAAATGGTGCATCATTTACAAAACAATGACAATGACAATGACGACCAACCTAATATTTCATGCCTTAAACTCTATATGGTAAAGGGATATGATTTTTTAAAAAAAAAAAAAAAAAAAAAAAAGAAGAGTAAATATGATCTTGTTACTATTACCATATCAACAACTTGGAATTGCTATTGATTCTTCAAAAGAAGAGCAATATGATTCTGGAGTCTTTATGTATGTATTTGCAAAAAATGACTCATTTGTATTCCCTTTTTCAATTATCAAGTCGATCAAATTAAGCCGCATGAGTGCATGAATGTCTGTATTTGCGTGGATGGTATAGCTAAGCCCGCCCTTTGCCTATCGTTTCCATGAATGGAGCAAAGGTATCCACAATTTCTATCGCTTTGAAATAGATATAAGCAGTTCCCTTGAAACATGTATGTCGGCAAAAATTATCAATACAAATTATTTTGAAATTTCCTTCGAGAATTAATGAGAGGATTGTTATATCTTTCATTTTATTTTAATGGTCAAGGCTCCCCTTGTTTTTTCTTGATCAGATTAAAGCGAATCCATGAAGCTTTCCAAAATCTGGGTTTAAATTCGATCACAAAAGGCATCCTGCATACTCATACCTAAAGATTTTTTCAATATCTTAATTAAAGCAAAATTTTATCAAAATTTTAGTTATCGTATTATACGTATGTATACTTTATAGTATAATTTTATTTATTATACAAAATGTATAAGATACTTAGCTCAAAAACACCAATGACCTCAAATTAAAGAGGAGATAATCAATCACCCTCAGACCACGAATGTCTAAAGCATCTATCCAAAGCCATTTTAAAGCAAACTTGGAAGTTGCAGATGTTACGACGTTACATTTTGCAACTAAATATACAAATTAAAATCAAAAAAATGATTATATTGTACATTAAATGCAACTTATCTGGTGTTTTCTTATAAGTTCAATGAAAATCTGCATTTTTAGATGTCTATTTCTGGTGTAACCAGGCATTTTCTGAACGTAGGATTGCTACTAGCTATTGCTACAATCATGTACTTACATTCTAGTGCATTTTCTCAATTTTTTTGGACCAATGCAAATTTCATCAAACCTGTCAAATTTTTCCTTGTTACTACATGTCCAAAATCAAAAAAATCAGTTTTTCGGATTTTTGAACATAAAAACGACGACTATTGATATACTATATATTGGCAAAAAATATGCAGAACTTTTTTCTGTTTTATTTAAAATTGGTTTTATGCGATTTAACTATTCTCAATGTATACTTTTCTTGATTGAAGAAGTTCACGTTTTTTCAAAATCTTGGAGTTTTTTCAGAATAAAGTTTGTATATACTCTATACCATAAAGTAGCCCTTAAAATTTTGCATTGATTAACTTAGACGTTAAAAGTAGGTTAACTATATGGTTTTTCTTAAATTTAATGAAATGCTTAACGACAATTGAATTTTTTTTTTTTTTTGTTTGTAAGTATGAAGATTTATTAAATTAAGCGACAATTGAAAATGTGTCGAATTTCAATGTGCGGAAAGAAGAAAATGGTAGAGACGGTGTTTGAAAAAATGCTTGCCACTTCGACAGTTTAATACTGAGAGTTATAAGTAAATAACGATTATTTCCAATACAATAAAATAAAGAAGACTACAAGTTTTTATATCACGGAGAACGTAGGGTCTTTATTATTAAGTTAAAAAGGAAGCCAGGAGCCATCAGGTCCTGGTTTCTAAAAGTATTTATACTATTTCAATTCCATTTGGATGTCAGATTCAATATGGAATTGAGTTGATATTTAACATAAATAATAGGCAAAAAACCGACATACATTATTGTGTCTAAAATGTTTACGTACTCTCATGTAAAGCTCAATATTATTTATATTGAAATTCGGCGGAATAAATAGGGTTTTTTTCGATTTTTTTACAGCTGTGCAGTAAATAACGAAGTTGTTTACTAAAATAAAAAAATATAAAAATAAAAGCGGTAGAAATACAATTATAATCAGCTAAAGTTTTATTACAAAAGATTTCTGAAGATTAAATATAATTGAAAAAGTATGAGGGTATTTATTATAGTGATTTAGAGAACTTGTATACCATCAGACTTGAATGGAGTAATCTTCTAATTTTGAGTTGTTGTTACTAATATTATATTGAAAGGATAAATCATGCGAAGCATCGACCATAAAGGGTTATATGTCAAGTGCGACAATGTGGGCCTTTTGGGAGCTATTGGCTATATCTATTTAGGTAACCTTGATTTTAAGGTGTGAATTCTAATGTGTGCTTGAAATCTTATTCATTAGTAGTGTAACTACGACACAGGGGAATAGTTGATTAAACCTAATATCTTTGATATTTTTATTTATTGAATTAGGTAAAATACTTCTTGGTATATATGTCATTTGTGTAATCGATTGCACTGTGATCAAGGGTGCTATCGTTCACACGACATGAATTGGTTCAAAAGTATTTTGTATTTTCGCATACGTTTGTTATTGTGTTCACTTTGAGTATCTCTTTATTATTGCTGCACTTTAATATTTCAAGTGGCATGAACTCTGTGAGTGATACTTGTAAATTAAGTTATTTTATGATTATCAAGCTTTTAGTATGTAATTCCACTGCAAGCTGTAAAAAGTCTGATTTCAGATAGCTTTCGAATTTTTTCGCCGAAAATCAGGTCTAATCATATCAAATCTTTAACATACATCTACCTCTCCTCTACAAACCATCGATATGTGTTCAGAAATAGAGCAGCTAATATTAAAATATAGGCACACTGACTCATCATCATTGATTCAGCTGATCTAAAATTGATTGAATAAAATTGAGTCCCAATAGTAAAATGCTAATTTTTTTGCTGTCACAAAATAAATTCTATTTGAAAGCTACTCTATCGTTTTTATTTCATCAAAAAATATTAATTTTTCGTCGAGATAATCAAAATAATAGCACACATTACAGCTTAAAACCTATATTGACTGAGTTTCAAAATCGATTTGACAAATTGATCCAAAAATGATCCAAAAATGATTTAAAAAACAGAATCGTTCAATAACTCGTGAACTGCAAAATAAGCTAAGAAAGCGTACTAAATAGTTTTTGTAAAGCTTAAAATTCTGCATTTGGCTAAATAAAATTTGAGTAAATGCTTCACATTAAATTTTGCGTAAAATACAATTAAAATTTTAGAGGTTTTTTGAAGATACAAGCCACTTTTTATAAACATGTTTCAAAATTAAACACTTAAAATAATGTGTAAAAAAATTATCTATCAATCAAGCTATTGACAAGTCTTTTAGCTACATTTTTCATGGAGAAAACAGGATTTTTGTCATTTTTTTTTCAAATTCAAATTTTAAAACGAGGGTATACTCGTCTTTTTGGGAAGCAGAATCGAGGATATTCTTTTTTTACACATTTTCGAGGATATCTCGACGAAAAGTTAATATTTTTAAAAAAACTAAAATGGAGCTGACAGAGATAAATACGTTTTATAACATACAAAAAAAATAACTGCTACTCAATTTGATAAATATTTTGAAATCTACTACAAAAAATGTCAAAAAAAGGAAAAAAAAAAAAAGTGTTCAGAGCTTTTTAATACTTAAATATATTATAAAGAGCCTTAAAACAAGTAGCTTTTATTATCTAAAAGTACTTGTCTAGCTTAATTTTTTGTGGAGATATGAAAGCTCAAAGTTTTTAATTTTTTACTAGTAAAATACGTGTAAAATCTGAAACATTAGCAATGAAAAACGTTATACCAACTGCAAAAAATAGGATATTTTTGGATACTTGTTTTTGGATTAGAGTTGGACATCTCAGGTACATTTGCATATAAATTTTTCTTGATGTCATTTAGTGGAAAAAAAACATAGCAAGGATAAAAGTGACACTCAGTTTCCAAAAAAAAAAAAAAAAAAAAAAAAATAGTGAGTTTTACATATTTTTGAGTCTTTCGTAAGATGTAGAATAAATTTATAACTGTTTATCAATGTCTATATCCCGAAAAGTGTTCAGTATAAAGTTAATTATAGGAAAAAGGGAATAATCCGATTTTAAAGACTGCGAACTATGAAAATTCGGTTTTTCTCAAATTGATTTTTTGAACGCCACAATTATAGCAACCGACCTCAGAAAGCTGTATGGTTTATGTTTATTCAAAACGAATTATATTTGTATGAGTAGTTACTACTTATCTGATACATGTGTAATTCTATATTACTGTATGTATTTAAGGCTTCAATTTTATTGTCATTCTGCCGCTTTTTGCATATAGTAGATAGTAGATGCCATTTTGATACTTTTTGGACATTATTAAATACTGTTTCCTGGTGAATAATTCTATTACATTAATCTGCAATGCAAGAGTAAATTTCTACATAAAGCATACTGATATATGTATATATGCACAGATATAGTTCAGTTAATGTGATAATTCAACCAACGAATTGTATGTTTGTGCCTGTAAATTGGCTCAGGAACCGATTACAATCGAAAGAAAAGATAATTTTTCTCCTTTTTTTGGGGGGTAAAAAAAAGAAACACGTGATACTAAACAGAATCGACATTTGGATTTCACAATTGTGAATATATCGTAGCATCGCCTCTTAATTTTTTTTTTTTTTTTTTTTATTTTGTACATCCTCAATCCAATAATTAAAGGCACATAACATATTTCTTTAAATGGTAGTATCGCTGTTTTTATGCAGGTCCTGTTTATAATGAAAATTGGCAGCAAAAGATACTCAAATCTAATTTTTAGATATTACGTATACATTAGCGTACAAAAAAAAAAAGGTTATGAAATCTTATAAAGGCCACTCTAAGTTTCAAAACAGCGAAATAAAGGGGGAATACTAGTTCGTTTTGTTTATATATTTATTTAGCAAAAGAAAGCCCAAGAGTAGCTAACTAAACTGCATATAATACTAGGTTATCAATTTTCTTTATTAGGCAAATTTACATTTTCTTGAAAAAGAATTAGAATTCTTTGATCTCTTTCCTGTAACGATAAATCAAAATAAAGGCGGTATTTTCTTTTTCCCCAAAGATATAGAAAAAACGTGACAAATCTCAAGGAGAAAGTTAGTATTATAGAATAGTTATAAGCTCATAAAAAAGGGAGGCTATAATTAAGATTAGCGAAGAACTTAATTATGATGAATGGCCCAGGCTAACGATACCAATGAAATGTTTATTTTTAAAAAATTTATATATTGTTTCATTAAGCTTCGCATGACGTTAAGTGCAACAGTAAATTAATAATATATATATTATTAAAGTAATAATAAAAATACTATGTATGTATCTCTTCGTATACCGAGCAAACCTTATCAGATGCATATATTATGCAAAAAATTATTAGCAGTAGAATTAGTATATTAGCAAATCCCAGAGATTGGAAAGGAGTATATACACAATATATCTGAAATGGCATTTATCTTGTATGTTTGGTTTGCTGGATGTATACAATGTATATATATACTATTTAGTATGCAAGTTTATTATAAACTATGGTATAAACCCGAGGTATTTCGTAACAATAAACGAGACGATATATTTCATTGTTCACATAATTAGACTTGAAATAGGTAAATTATGGTTTACTAGGTTTAGTCAGTTACAGATGAAATATTTAGATTGTCACTTCCTCTCCCCCCCCCCCTATTACTACTACTAGTAATCAAGTTCTCGCTCTTTTTTCTGCTATTCTCGAGAACATTTGTCTCCTCTTTTTTTTTCAGCTTTAAGTGGAGGTAATCTTATATTAATTCCAAGGGCCCGCACCTTTTTTCTTCCGGAAAAGAAAGAATATTGTCTGTGAATCATGAAAAAGGATAAATGGTTATAACGATACATAATTGAACTATTTTTATTTTTTATTTGTGAATAAAGAATAGTTGAAGCATTTAATATATTGAACCAATCTCCAGTGGCAAATTCCAGATCAATGAATATACAAAATATTTTCAAGGGGTTTGTGGGTTAAAGTAATTAATGTCGCTACGTACAGAATCTGGCTACTAAAAAAAAAGCACGTTTCAATGTACTTGATTCGCAAAATGGAAATGGTAAATCAAAAATGCCTTTATGTACGGTATATATTTAGCATTTCTCTGCTTTGCTACTAGATATTCTTCCTCCTTCTCCGCCCCTTATTATGTCTTACTCTATTATTCATATTCAACAAGAACGAATGTTTTTACTCTTTTTATCATATCACAACCTCCTGAAAAATAACATATCTGATTGCACATATATAAAGCCTTTCATTTTCATATATTTTTTATTATTATTATTCTTGCTTTCTTTATATAAAGCATACCTACTTATACATAAATATTTATAGCGATGAAATATATACTTATTGTTTATATCTTTACATTCCTTTTTGCATTATCTCAAGCTGCAAATAGCACACCTGATGGTAGACGTGGTGTTGCACGTATCATGGGCATGAGCGCTTTATCTGAGTATAGTAATGAGAAAAATTCTTTGGACAAAAGAGATAGAGTTACATGGTTAGTTTGTTTAGAATCAATAATTTTTGACAGTGAAGATTTAATCAGTGTAATTATGCAGGTACTCTGGGCAAGATCTTAAAATGGCTGCTTGTTTTTCTGGTAGAAACAATTTACCTCGTGTAGACGCTAAGTTTGGAGATATGATTGGAGCTATGGTAAGATCATTTAGTATGGTTGTTTGTAATGTCATTTTACTCATAAATGTCTTTTAGGCCATGAATGGTTTTGAACAATGTAATAAGTGTATGCAAATTACAAATAACCGTCAAAGAAACAAAAAGATTATTGTCCAAATCATTGACAAATGTGCTGCATGTAAGATTGGAAAAGCTATTGACTTGACTCCAGGTGCTTTCAAGAAGCTTGCTCCCAATGAAAATCTTGATGTTGGTGTACTTGATATTAGTTTCAAACCTGTAAAATGCCCTAGTGGTGGTATATTTGATGTACTTGCCAAGTTATTGTAAAATCACCGCCATAATACAATATTTTTGGATTGTTAATGCGAGATCATTTAAATTCAATTTTATACTTTTGCATTGTAGCATCTGTTATCATATTTTGTATGTCCCATCTTTTTAGCATTATTGTAAAATCAAAACCTTATATACACATACATATAAATACATACACATAAATGAAATAAATTATATATACAGTAAATTAAATGATCCTAAATATATCTGATTATTTAAGATATGTTCGCCTGGAATTTTACAAAGCTAGGTCTGTTTATTTTTATTCAATTTTGTTGAAACAAAAAAATGGAAAGATGCACAAATCAATGCCTCATTAATTCTGATATATAAATATATACAAGGAGTATTAGTTTATATTTACTCATTTCCCTTGAGGAAAATAATAGCCTATCATTGACATTTCCAGCTTATGCGCGTCATTATGTGCTTTTTATTTTTTTCTTGAGAACAACTGATTAATTAAACATTTATAAAGAAAAGTTAGCGTTATTTACAATTACAGGCCTAAGTTTTTTTTCGATGCTTAATTTTTGGATTAAAGCAATTTAAGTTTGTATTCACATAATATGAAAGTTGTCGATTAAAATTAGCTTAAAAAAAGCATTAGAAACTTTCGTTTCTTTCTAAAGTCTGTGCTTTCCTGCATAAAATGTATATAAAAAAAAAAAAAATGGAAAATACAAATATACTTTTTCTTTTTTTTTGCAATTGAACTTTTTCTAATAATTCATCATTTGCTATAAATTTATCACAATCAAATAGGAAGAGCTCATTTGCAATAGCAAACGTTTATATGGCTATTTTTTTTTTTTTTTTTTTTGACTGTGGGATTAGTTTCAATAAGTTGTAATATATTATGGGTTCTAGTTGGTAATCCAGCAAAGTCGATTGAGACCAAACAAACATCATATTTTACTTCTTTCAGGTATATCAACATGTCTACAGTAGATCAAAATACACTATATGTTATGTATGATCTTTTAAAGCTTGCATATTTTCTATTTATGTTTTATCCTACGCTGCGTATTTCCTGCAACTCGATCCAATTTATCGATTACACCATAATCATTCTTCAAAAATGGAGATGATGAGTAATTGCAGGTGGCTATATATACTTTAATTGTAAATGACCGTTCTCTATTATATCATTTCGTATGGCCTGCTCTTCTGGTCATCGCCGTCTTTCTGCTTTAGAGAGTATTACTTGCTCCTTGGAACTTTTTTTTGGGCTCTCTCTCTCTCTCTCTCTCTCTCTCTCTTTTACTGTGGTACGTGTTTACATATTTTTCATTGTTGTTTTAAAGAATAAACCTTGATAATATATAGCAAAACCAACCTTGTAGGTCCTAAATAGCAATACAAAATAGTTGGACAATATTGGACCTTTTAATGAGTATTTAAAGAAGAGTTAGGACTAGGAAAAAATGGTTATTCTCTTTGTTTATAACGAAAATAATTGCAAGATATCAATGTCTCTTGTGGTATTTTTGCTTCTTTTCAAATATGTGTTTCATTTTTTATGTAATACGACATTGTACTTTTTAATCTGATTATTTTGAGCAGAAGGTCAATTCATAAAAAATAAACGCTTATATTACCCAACTAGCAATTAGAAACGACAATTTTATTCGTCCAAAAATTATTCACGATTTGTACAAATTTGCATTCTCACTTTGTATAGATTTCATTTTTATCAAGGTAGTCAGCCCCAAAACTGATCGGAATCACACCACCAAACATCTGAAACTCAAACTAAAGGAATAAAAGTTCTTGATGATAATGATATCATGAAAATTAGATAGATAGCATCTATACTTTGTCATCAGATTGCTTCTTCTACCAGAATTGCTTTTTTCATGTACGACTCCAACTGGATGGCAATTCATATGTAATTGATATGAAGTTCGTTTATTTCTATACAGCTAATAGCTTTTTTTTAATTTGAAAGAAAAAAAAAAAAAAAAAAGCCTTGTAATAAAGCATTTGAGATGATACGAAATAAAAGCCTAACCTTGGCGTACAAGATGCTATGATAAATCCAAATGTACGTCATGGAAATTGAGAGAAAAGGTTGTTCGGGAACAAACGGCGGACATTGATGATTGTGGTGGATGTCAAATATCAGGGCTTTGGTTCGTTCATTCAGGGTTTTCATCACGGGTTCTGCAGTATTTCTACTTTAAATTCAAACAAAAATAAGTAAAATTTGGGATGAAATGAGGATAAAGTTTGGATGAAATGAGAATAAAGTTTGAATGTAATGAGAATTGAGATTTAGATGAAGTGAGGATAAAATTGAGATAAAATGAGAATGAGATTTAAAGGTGATGAGAAGAGGGTTTGAACAAGATTAAATTAGTCTCAGGAATTATTTCAAAGAGTTAATCCAAATAAACTTACCTGTAATAATCTAAACTTCCAAAGAAGAGCCGATATCTGATACGACGATATTGTAAACAAACTTGACATCATTTTCTTTAGAAGCTTGATATTCAAGCCAGAGATGCAGAGTATACAATACTATAACGTTTTAGACATGTGCACCACCTTGACCTGTAAAATAGACAAATTGCATTGCTTGATGATACGAATGCTTGAAAGCGCAAGCCATGCTCTATAGTTATTGAGTATTCAAAAAAAAATTATCTTTTTCAGTATGTATTGCACTTTTTATGTATTATTAAATTGTACTTTTTTTTCAATTTTGCTCTATCTCGGAATGTCTGAATTTAAAGTGGAAAAACTATATTATGTAAATACAACCAAATTTTTCATTGGTTCATTAGTACTTTATTTCTTAAAGTGTTACAAAATATGAAGAAAAGGGGATAAGATAAGTGTATATATTAAGAGAAAAAAAAAAGAAGAGATTATCTCTCTTTATTATGTTAAAAATAAAAGGAGGTGGTGTTTTCTATCTATAAAAATGTTGTACATATATGAAATTAAATAATGTGTTGGCGCATAAAGACATGCACATGAGGCAATTTACGAACACTTTGAATTTCTGGTGGGTTTACAAAATAAACCCATTGATAAGATTTGCTACCATAATTTGATTCCAAAATATCTTCAATGTAATCTCGAGAAAGAGGAATTTGAGACCAAATCAGAATATGTTCAATACCTTTTTCCACAGAATAAGGAAAGTCATTTGGAAGTATGATAACAGGTGGGCGGTTTTTATCCTCAATAGGCTTAAAATGTAATTTTGTAGAAAGGAGATAGTTTTCAATGGAGCCGAAAGTGTTTAATGTGTCCTTCATCCATTGATTGTAAACAGTTTGAACTTGCTTATTGCGATGAATAGATTTAATTTGATTTGTAGCTGTAATGTGATTTCTTATTAATATGCAATGCAAATGTATATAATATTACTGCAATTACACTTACAAACAAAATGATAAACCTCATCCCAAGTAAATACTTGATCTTCATCCTTTTTTAAAGGAGCAACCAAGTTATTGGATTTAGGAGCAGCAAGAATAACGTTTGGTGGCATATTTAATATGGTAGAAAAAGGATCCCTTTTTTTAAAAAAAAAAATGGTTATAATATATATATATATATACAGAAATAAAAAGAAAAAAATCTAGATAAACAGGAAAAAGTAAGGGTCCATTTTATAACTAAATTTTGATTTTTCATTTGATTTGTTCTATTGGATCAACATTTTTGCATTAAACGTCATTGGAGTGCAGTTTACAGAAGTTTAAGCGGAACCTGTGCTGCAACAAACCAATATAAACCCTGCTTTGATTTACCAAATTAGAAAACAAAAATATACACGTCTTCATTTTTTTTTTTTTTTTTTTCTCATTCACATACAAATAAGGAAAATTAATGGCTTCAAGGAAAGAAATACCACATTATCACAAAAAGAGTTTACAAGATGAATATATACAACAATTGCTAATATTATTTCCAAGAGGAGGTAATGAATTATTTATTGCCTTTTGACAAAATGGAAAACTTACAATTGCTATAATAGATTCAGATTATTTTCGAAATTGTCTCAAATATTATAAAGAAAATCCTGTGGAAAGGATTACTGAAAAAATCCTGGTTGATTTAGGCGGACAATATCCGCAAATACCAATGCCACAACAGCTTCACGACAATAGGCTCAATGCTTGTTTACGAATACTTGCTCTTGAGATATTTCCAGATTGCGATATTGGTTTTTTAAGGGATCAAGTATTGCAGTGTCATTTTGCTCATATTGAGACGGTAGTAGATATATTACTGACATTGGGTAATAAATGGCCAGAGAGATTGAATTATGGTAAAATGGATCCATCTGAAGGAATTCGAAGCGAAAAATATAAACGACAGGCACAATTACAATTGATGAAAGATTATCCACAGGTAAAACAATGAAAAATCGGCATTTAATACAACTGTTTGGAATCTTAACATTAAAAAAAAAACAAAAAAGGTCTGGAAATCTTCGATTCGAGCTGTATTGGCAGAAAATAACTGGGATTATATTCATAGTTTCGACCAGCTAAAAGAAATGGGATCAGGTGGATTTTGGAATACATTACGAAACTTTTTTATGCATTGGTCAGCAACAAGCAATGTGTCTGCACATGGGCAGATCTCAGATTATCATTTATTAGAACAGTTAAATCAATTAAATCGTCGTGCAACTGATATACAAATTGAAGATGATAGAAATTTAGCTCAAAAGATAAATATGATTGAATATACAGACAATCAACAGTTGATGACCTGTGGTTGCTGTTATGGTGATCACACTTTTGAGCAGCTGTCTTTTTGTACTGAGGGAAATCATGCATTTTGTTATGATTGTATCAACCATTACATGTCAGAAGGTTTATTTGGTCAAGGTGCATTAAGAGGACAATCACGTATTCAATGTATATCATCTACAGATGAATGTCAAGGCTATTTATCCACGCAAATGTTACAACATGTCGTAACAGAAGATGTATGGAAAGCGTATGAAAATTCATTATTAGAGAATTGTTGTCATTATAATGAACAACGTATTCAATGCTGTGCGTGTTCTTATTTTGAATTAGATGAATCAACAAGACCTTTACAATCAACATTAGTGTATGCAAATAGTACAATTCAATATATCGCTCAATGGATCATGGTAGTTGAAATATTGGCCTTTAGTTTTGTACTGTACAAACAAGATAACCATTTTTTAATTTTTATTACTCTATTACTATTATTACTGTATATTCAATGGATTGCTTTTCATCAGTGGGATATGAAGAACGATTTGGAAATTGCATATGCTAGAGTTGCTAGATCTAGAAGAGGTGTCTCTTTTAAATGTCAAAATCCAACTTGTAAAACGATTACTTGTTTTGATTGTCGTCGTCCTATGCGTGGGCCACATAAGTGCTGGGAGAAAGAAACAGATGGGTTAAGACTTTATGTAGAAAAAGCTATGGCAGATGCAGTGAAACGAACAGTATGTAGTTTTTTTATTTTATTATTATTATTACAGTACATCAATTTAATAGCTATTTTTAGTGCCCCAATTGCTCTTTATCATTTCAGAAATCAGATGGTTGTAATAAGATTGTATGTAGATGTGGTTATACAATGTGTTATGTCTGTCGAAAAGATATTGGCAAAGGTACGCCTGTCTGTGTTTATTAAATATATTCTGATTACTAATCTTCAAATTTAGAATCTTATTCTCATTTTTGTCAACATTTTCGTGATAGACCAGGTACAAAATGTACTCAATGTAACAAATGTGATTTATATAAAACGGATCCAGAAGATGAGCTAGTTCAACGTGCATCAATAAGAGCAAAGAATCAATATCTTCAAGCACACCCTCAATTTTTAAATCAAGCAAATCAAATTCAAATTGGTCCAAAGAGTACAATTGACAAAATTGAAGAATATAAGCAAACATGTATATTATGGTGTTTAGAGAGAGGACTTGATTTTATAGTATAATAAAAAAAAAAAGAAAACCCTTATGATACCCCCCCCCTCTTTCTCTCTCTCTCTCTCTCTTTTAAAGCCTTGGTTACCCGGCTAGAATTTTCCAAATGACAATCTATTGTAAATTATTAAGGAACCCCGTTTCAATCAATTAATAAAACCGAGGAAGCCCTATTTAGCTTTATCCCTTCTTTATTTATAAAAAAATGCCTTTAATAATACAACAAAATCCAATACAATCTGAAACTACTACAATTTAATCGACGGTTGTACGAATGTAATATATGGTAAGTAATTCCCTCAACATTACTTTGTGTTACAACATTTTGAAACTAAGGAGAGCTAAAGTTTAGACACTGCAAGGTTATCTTGTTTTGACACTTTGTGGTCATTTATTTTGGTAAAACGAGTGTTTGTTTGTTATTATGATCTAATACTAACAAGTTATTATATCATTAAAAAGTTGGAAATGCTTAGTTGTGTGGATTAAAACGTGTAATTTAAAAAAAGTAAGAAACAACTTGCCTAGTTTGTTTTAAGAGACTTGATGAAAAGAATGATAGTGTACCCACTTATGGAAGAGTTGTAGAGAAAGAAGAGATAGATATATCAAAAAGACCTATGAAATATAGACCAAAGGTTGTTACATATACAATATGATCATCAACGGATGACGGAGAATACAGCATAGTTAAAGGTTTTAGATTATTTAACAGACATATCATTCTGCATACTAGTCAAATTTTACCTAGTCTAACAATTGATGAAAAATGCTATAATAGTAGAAACTGGCCAAAATAGGATCTTGTCATGCTTAATATCAATGCTTATTTGTCTGCACATTTATTGTCGCTATTATATTCTATTGAGAGAAATAACGAAATAATACAGAATATCGCATCATACCAATACAATAAAGTTTCGTCATTGGATGGTAAATTTCCCAGGTTTATTTCCTATATTGCATGATTTGCAACATGTATTGCAATGCTAACTATTTTATTGGCAACGTGTAGCATAAATTTTTTCCTTTTTGTTTTCAATTGAAGTTATTTAACTATAGAATTATCGTATCTTATCAAGAAAAATGCTCCCTATCATCCCCAAGCACAGGCTATTATAAGCATTGTGTAATGCAAAATAATATTCACACGATGACCAGTGAAAAAAATAGAGAGGGTGGGTAGTTTAAATTTCCTTTTTAAGTGATTTCTCGCAATAAGAAACGGAAATGTCGCCATAAAATGGCGCAATCCAGTTTGAGCATGATATGAACATTCCATTTTTATCAGCATTTCAGGCACAAAAAGAGAACGAGGATTTCTTTTTTGTGTTTTTCTTTCTTTTTCCTTTTCTTTTCTTCCGCTTTAATTAAAACATATATATATATACAATGGCAAACGCATCAAATTCTTCCAATATTTTACCACCAATTTCCATGTTTACTTCTAGATCAAATAACAATCAAACATTTATGCCAGCTTCTCCTCCTTCATCTGGCTATGATAAACAATTAAAATCGCTGACAATTTTACCAAAACCACATCATGGAGATTTTTTTAATAGAGAAAGACAGCCAGAATTATTGTCTCCACCTCCTTCTTCATCATCATCTTATTATCAAAATAAATCTTCTGCTACTTCATCTTCTTCTTCTTCATCTTCTTATACCCATACAACGAACAATAATACCGCTGCAACACCAGATCAAAACACATTATGGGCATTATTTAATCAATTTCAACAGCAACAACAACAACAACAACAGCAACAGCAACAACAACAACAACAGCAACAACAAAAGAAGCCAGATACATATAGATACACAACAAAAGAAATTGACTCAAATCGTAGAGCATCAGATCCAATTTCATCAAATAACGCGCCAGATACAACATCAGATCGAGTTTTGTCATCTGAAGAAGTATTAGCAGAAAAAAGGAGAAGAAATGCAGGAGCTAGTGCAAGATTCCGTGATCGTCGTAAGCAACGAGAACGGGAGCTTCAAGATAAATGTCATGAATTGGAGCAACAATCAAAGGAATTTGAGAATGCTTTAAGACGTATTGATCCCGACAATCCATTATTATCAAAGCAACTACGTCCTTCAACAACATCTGAATATGATCATCATCGTTCCATGACATCATCATCTCCACCGCCTTCTTCTATTGCTACTAATGCTACTACTACTGCTGCCACTAGTGGTTATTCATCAGACCAAAATACATTATTTGATCGTGTTGGACAACTAGAGCATTTAATGACTCGATTCAGGCAAGAAAAAGAAACTGATGTTCAAAAATTAGATGAACTTGAAAAGGAGGTAAGAATTAATTACTCATTACATTATGAAACATTGCATTAACATGTCTATTTTTGTAGAATAAATATTTACGATCTCTATTAGTCCCAGTTAGTTTACCATCTGTGTCAAGAAGAAATAGTGCTACAGATAGTGATAGCTCTATAACTAGTATTACTTCTGCTAGTAAACGTAAACAACATTCCTATCAAGATCAACATCACAAACGTATTCATTTATCTCCATCATCTCATCATTCCGAGGATAAATAAGATTTGAGCTATTAAATTGATAAAAAATGCACACACTATTATTCCCTCCAAACTTCTTGATATATAATAAAACTACATTTGAATATTTTGTATATAAATACATACAAGTTACTGTTTCATTTTGTATAATAGTTGGATATATTTACAATTTGATTACATTCAAGTTTTTCTTTTTTTTTTTCTTCTTCTTCTTCTTCTTCTTTTTTTAATGCGTGGTGATATGATTTGGACATTTTAGTCGTGCCAATTTAAAATAGAAGGTTTGAAAGAATGTTTATAGACTATTTGACAGAATCTGAATTGTCCAAAATTTAAGGTTTTATTTGTCAAGTATGTAGTTATTAAAAAAAAACTTATGCATTGATGCTTCATCAACTTTTTTTTTTTTTACCCGTTTAATTCAGTAGCCCGGTAAATTATTTGACGTAAATCACATATCTAATAAATTCTTTTACGCCTTGTAATTGATTGCATTTCAACATTTTCGAATAAAATGTGTTTTGGATGCGCTATCTTTACTTGCAATGAGGATTATTTAAATTAGTATTTAGTTTATATTCTGGTTTTTTGAATTTTTAATCAATTTTATCCTATGTTTTAGTGCAAAAGTTTTATTCTGGTATCTTCCTATGTTGACGAGATGCGTTTTCAGGAACAAGGATCCGATATTTTTCGAGATATGTATTAAAGCTTTATAATGCTTAAAGTATTATTGTCATTAAAAATTAAATTGAAAGTTTTGAAAGAATGTTTGTATATCATCAGCAGAATGTAAATCTATTAAAAATTAAGGTTTATTTGTCAAATATGCATAAGAAAATGTAGGATTTGTTGGGAAATTTGGTTTAATTCTTTGTTGCTTTCATACTAAACATAAAACATAAACTTGATATAAACATGCTAAACTACCCTTCCCTTAATTACTTCAGAGAAGCAGAGTAAGCCTTCATCAGAATCGTTATGTGTCTTAATAATTAGGTTTTTACACCAAAAAACCCCCATTTTTTTATGCTTGACTCAGCAAATTGTCTTTTTGAAATATATATGTGTTTGGATATTCTTTTATAGCCCAAAACCAATTATGTCTTAATGTTTTTGAGCAAAATATGTTTAAGTATATATCTGAAACAACTCGTACAACATAGTCAAAAAAGGCGGTATCTTCATTTTTACATTCCCACCGTAACTCTACGGGGAGGCTGAAACTTTTTAATTCTGTGAATAAATCCTAGACATACCTACCATTGTAACGAGAGCTTATTTGAATTGATATTTACTAGACCTGGTGTGCCCACTGCCCTTAGTAACTGTAAATAGCAAGCAACTAACTGGTTGTTTAAACTTACTAAATTCAAAACGGCTCATAGAAGTTGGAACTTGGAGTATTTATTCAACAAGTGTAATACTGAGCATGTAATAATGTAAATCTAAGGTTCGGGTTTCCTTAATCCCATATTTCTGGAGTGGAAATTTTATACTAGTGTCATTAATCAAGATGTGCAGCAAAATACCAACAAGTGTCTTTACTTAACTCAACTCAACTCATAATAGCTTATGGGAACTGACATCTGGGATGCCGTCTAATTTCTGCTATTAATTTATAGAAAATTGTATGTTCAACGTTTAACTTAAGTTTGTTATGGTCAGTGTCCATAGAGAACAAAATACCCTTTGATTTTAGCAGGCATAAGAAAAACTAGGTTATCAATGGAGTCTAGTATTTTTTTATCTAAAAATAATAATTTATGAATGACCATATTTAGAATACTCGTAGTACCTACCCATACCTATGTCCATGTGGAGTTATAGCTTATTTGGAGCAGTTTTTATAGAGATCATATTTTTAATTATTCTCAATAAGAGTAAGCATTAAACTATAGATACACTTTGGTAATGACTTTGTTGACACATAATAGGTTGTGAAAGTTGCACTTTAAAGTTGTTATGTGTGAATTATTCTAAAAGTTTATAAATAAAATACAATTTAAAAAAGACAATAATGTATCAGCTTTTCCAACTGTATATAAAAACTAAAAGAAGTCTGAAGTTTAATAAGATATAAAAGTATGGGTCTTTTATATCAGTTCATTATTTTACTACTGAGAATATAACTATAGAACCAATAGATCGATATGATAAGTATTTATCCATATTGGTTTAACAAATCAGGAAAACATTATGTTGATTGCTTTTTCTAGTTGACATGTTTCATGTTTAGTATTTGTCTTGTTCTTGTTTAATTTGTTGATGGTGCTGCATCCACAGTTCTGTGTAGTTACCTTGTTTAAGATTATGGCACAGCTTAGTAGGACATGTTCTGTGTTGCTGTGTAATATGTTATAAAACTCAGTTAATATCGTGTAATGTGCAATTATGATATCACATAGGTTTGATTGGATATATAAATATGTACTTATTTAGGTTAGTCTTAATTAAAGAAGTTTGGATATAAAAGAGATGCTTTCCATCTTATAATAAAGTTCTTCGGTTTTCGTGTGTGATTTATTTAATTTTGCAGTGGAATTACATACTAAAAGCTTGATAATCATAAAATAACTTAATTTACAAGTATCACTCACAGAGTTCATGCCACTTGAAATATTAAAGTGCAGCAATAATAAAGAGATACTCAAAGT
>JAEPRC010000341.1:0-44824 GCA_016758945.1 Mucor plumbeus
CTTTTATATCTAAATAAACCTTATCTTGTTTTTATTGTACAGTTGAAGAACTGATTAATTACACATTCTCTTTTATTGTACTCTTTTTTAAATATATTATCGCAAATCCGATCTTATATAACATTGTGTGAATTTAATAAAATTCGCCACCGTCATACAACATATTGCATGATTAAAATGATATAAAATACAAATACAAAGATGCTTAAAGGTTTTTTTCTCCTTGAATTTAATAAACGTATTTCCTTTTCCTCATGAATATGTATACAAGAAACTTTTTTAAATTCAATTAAAGAATTTGCATTGAAAACTTTTTTACTGCCTTGTTTCAATTTACAACGAGTTGTTAGTTGTTCCATTCACAGCTACTATATTTTCTGATTTAAACACCCCCTACATACCATTGAATTGCAAAAAAATAATAATTTCGGCGAATTTTCTTTGAATTTTCATACATCTCAGGTGTGGCGGCAATTTAAATTAATTTTTTCTGATGATGAAAAAAAAAGATAAAAACGATCCTAAATTTTTAAAATACAAAATTGACAGCAAGCGTGTATAGTAACCTGGCTAACTTTATTAAGTAACCTCAGCATAAAATTTAATTTTATATCTAATGGTATATTTATTGAAAACGTTTGTCACCAAAAATTTTGTGAAAAAAGCAAAAACATAAAAATCAGTTTTTAGCGATTCTAAAAATACTTAAATACTTAAATTTTAAATTTAGTATTATAAACAAATAACGCAAAAAAATACCTATTATTTGAGGCATTATTTGTTACCCTAGCCCTATTTTTCATAGAGTTATTAGCTTTCTTCGAAAAACTCAAATTTTGGACGAGGGTATACAAGGAAAAATTGATGTTTTTTTCGAAATTAATTTATAATAAAATATGATAAAACTAAATGAAAGAAGCATTTTTGACTTATAAAGTATATGTTTAAAAGGTTGCTATCTTGAGTTACAGTCCATTGAAGGTGCATTTTTGTACGCTTTTAATGAAAATAGCTTTATAAATAGTGTATGGGCTTAATCAGGTTTTTTATGGAGTATATATTTTTATCCGCTATATGTTTGTTTTAAAGTACTTCTCTTTGAGATTACTTTAAAATTGCAAGAGTTATTAACTGAAAAGCGGATTTTGCAGCGATTTTATCGGTATTTTAAGATACAACCTGCATAAACGGAGTTTGATAATTGAAGTTCCGTGATTTGAGCTTGAGTATGTAGTACAGCTATTCTTTGAAGGGAATTTTTGGTAAAATCTTTAAAGTTAAGGGTTATTTATGAATAAGTCTTATTTATAGAAAGAGTAATGACAGAAACTAATAATATTTACCACGGGAAACATAGACTTTATTGCTAGAAGAACTAATGGTAAAAGAAAGAATCAACAAGAGCTTCCACGAAAAAAATTATTTATAGTAACCAAAAACCAACTAAATACTAAATAGATGTGAATAAAATATTATAGAAGTTAATAATTAACCCTACAAACTAATGGGTAAATGCTAGTGTGATAAAAAGATAATAAAATAATAAAGTATTCAAAATAGAGTAAAGACTAAAGGAAAGAAAAATAAAAAATCAAAAATACGAAAAATGCATACTGTATATTTATGCAAAATTGGAAAGTTACAATGTAATATTATATAAAGAGTACAATACACATCGAAAGGGATAAAAATACCACAAGAGACAGTAATAATACTTTTTGATTATTTCTATTTAAAATAAAATTAATAATCATTTCTTTATAACAATTCTAAATAATTCTTTCAATATTCAATAAATTTAATCTAGCCCAAATTCTCATTGCATCAACATTAAATCTCATTTTCACTTCATCCCACTTTTATTCTTATTCTATTTAAGTCTCAATTCTTATCTCATCCAAACTTTATCCTCATTATATCAAAAAAAATTTCCTCGCTACATCCCAACTTAATTCTCAATTATTCCAGATATTAATGTACTATTGGAACCCATGATGATGTTGCAAAGTAAGAATATTTGAAGCAAAATAAATGCAATATAGTTGCCTAATAACGTATAATATAGATTTAATAAATGGAGACCATTAAAATTTGGACATGATAAATCTAAAGTGCCATTGGTTGTTTTTGGTACAGGTATGGTAGGAAAAGATTTAGTAAAACTTAGAGGCCTGAGGCATGGTGTTACCGTCGTGTTCTATAGAATCCTGAAAAAAATGCGAAAACGAAGGTGAACTATTAGTTGTACCAATTGATAAACTTAAGATGCCCAGGATTTGCAACATTTGTAAAGCTGGTACTTCGGACAAAGCTTTTCATACTCGTGGTTTTGGTGTTCTTGTCTGTAAAACATGTAAAACACTGTGGCAGCGAGGTGTGAACGCATCCAAGAATATGATGTCCATTGCATTTTCCATCTGTAACCAAGATGGTCGTCCTATTACTTTCAGCAGAATCTAGATTCACTTAATATTATGTTTCATACCGCCATAATATACATGGTTTGGCTTTCTGCTACTGTATCAGAAAAACTTCAAATTATTATAGGTAAGTTCATTTAGGTTAATTCTGTCGGTTTTTTGTCTATTGTTTATGTTAAATATCAACTCAATTCCATATTGAATCTGACATCCAAATGGAATTGAAATAGTATAAATACTTTTGGAAACCAGGACCTGATGGCTCCTGGCTTCCTTTTTAACTTAATAATAAAGACCCTACATTCTCCGCGATATAATCACTTGTAGTCTTCTTTGTTTTATTGTATTGGAAATAATCGTTATTTACTTATAACTCTCAAATTCTTTGAAATAATACCTGAGACTAATTTAATCTTTTTTTCTTCATCTCTAAATCTCATTCTCATTTCATCTCAATTTTACCCTCACTTTATCTAAATATCAATTTTCATTTTACCTAAAGTTTATCCTCATTACATCCCAAATTTTCCTTATTTTGCCTACATCTAAAGTATAAATACTGTAGGACAGATACACAAGCTAAAGTTTATATTCAATCCCAATACGCTCATCAATATCAATGATATAAATATACAAAGTATATATTTAAATATATAAACATTTTATGAAAAAATTGCTTCAACTAAAACATGTTTATGAATTAAAGAATTCTTTCGTTCATCATAGAAATGATATTAAGAGAAGTCTACGTTAAATAAAACAACATTTATGCACCTTTTTTTTTTTTTTTTTTTTTTAAAGAAAAAAAAGCCAAACATTTCATTAAACTATTGGTAATCTATATTCTCATATGTGATTATGCGTGTAATTGAAACTATTTTATTTTCATTTTTTAGATTGAGGACCTGAATCATATTTAGATTTCCAGATCCAACTATTTCCCATGATGCCTTGACCTTGTTTATCTGCTTTTCGATAATATTTTGCGGCCATAAACAAATCCTTTTTAACACCATGACCATGGTAATAGCAATGGCCGAGATCATTCTGGGCATCGGGGTCATTCAAGTCTGCAGCAATTTTAAAGTAGTAAACAGCTGTTTCCTTGTTTTTTTTGCACTATTTTTTTTTAAAAAAGAGTGGTTAGAAAGAAGTAAAGCAATATATTTTGGGGATAGCATACCCCCCAGCCATGTCTAAATGAAACACCTAGCTCATAAATGGCCATGATAAGTTCTCCCTTTGAGGCAGATGCATTTACAGCATTAGAGAATTTACTGAGATCTTCGACAGCGTGTTCAGCTGCTTTTTGGAGGTATTGGAATGCTAGATGTTCGTTTCTCTTGCAACCCTATACAAAAAGTCAGTATATAATAGGGATATTTGACAAGAAAAAATAGGCTTACCCAACCATGACGAAGCGAAACACCATACAAAAACATAGCGATAGGTAAATTCAATATGGAAGCTTGTCTAAACATTTCTGTTGCTTGCTCTAATTTTCCAGCTTCATGAAATTTGATACCTTGATGAACAAGACGTTCGGCTTCATTCTCTGGTTGCATTGAAAGCTTTTTACTTGCTTTTTTTAATCCATTATTTGGTGATGGAGAGTTTGGGCCCAATGGAGATGGAAGCATATTATGGGGTAAAAGTGTATTGGGAGATGGAGTACTAGGTGAATAAAATGGAGATAGACCCATAGGAGAATTAGCACTTCTAGAAGAGCCTGGAGTACTAAGACCACCTGGAGTTGATAATGTGGCTGGCATTATAGGTGAGTTTTGTTGAATTGAAGATGAGCGAGTAGGAGTAGTGGCCATGAAATGATTGCTGTTTGGCGAAGAAGAAGAACGTACAGGAGTAGGTGGAATAACAAGAGGAGTAAGAGGAGGTTTAGGTAATCTATTCGAGTTTGTTGAGGTACTTGGTTTCATTGTGATATTATTATTGGCATTTTGAAAATCGTTATTGTTATTGTTATTGTCATTGTTGTTGCTGTTACTGCTGCTGCTGTTGTTGATCTTTTTATTATGTGGTACAGGCTGTAAACTAAAATTGTTATTTTGTTCATATACAGCCACTGAAGGCTGAGGGACATTAACATATGCATGCTGAACTTGTATAGGTGAGGATGAATCTACTACATGTTGTACATTTGATTTAACAGATTTTGGTTGACTAATAACAGTTTGGATTTCTGGATCTGTATGATTTAAGGGGTTTTTTTGATGAAAATAATTCATTTGATTGTCATTAATGGTAGAGGGAGGAGCAGGAAGAGGAAGAGGAATGTTGTGCACATAATAATCTTCAATTGCGGGATCAATAACAAATGTTGATATATTAGGTTCTATATAAGTTTCCCGAGTAGAATATCCATGATGACCAGTTGGATCAATCAAAGATTCACGATCATGAAAAAATTGTTTGGTTTGTTTTTGCTGCTGTTGTTGTGGTTGCGGTTGATTTTGCTGTAAAGATGATGTTCTTGCAGGCTAAAAAACCATGTGAGTATGTATTTTGTATTAAAAAAAAAAAAAAAAAAAAAACTCACCTGTCTCCAGTAATCGTAATTATTTGTCTACATGTAATAAATAAATTATATTTATATTGATTGGTACAACTTGAAATATGTATTTTATTCAGTACTTACATGGTAGCCATTAGTTTTAGTTGATGAAGAAGGTACAGGCACTATTCTTTTTAGATTGATTTTATATAAATATTTGATCTGTTGTGGATAACAATTTATAATATTTTGTACCTCGAGTTTGGTGTTATATATTGAAAAGAATAATTACTTTCATTATAGTGTTGCTCTGATGTGTTATAATTCTTATTATTAAACATTAAAGGAAAAAAAAAAAAAAAAAAAAAAAAAAAAAAGAAAAAAAAAAAAAAAAAAAAAAAAAAAGAAGAGGAAAGGAAAGGAAAGGAAAGGAGAGGAAGGAAGAAGGTGGATGTTGGAGTGAAAAGGATTTTCACCTATAACTAAATATTAAGAAAAGAATAAAGAAAGAAAAGAAGAAAAAACAAGCAGAGATCTACAAACAATGATCAAGTACGACTATTTCTTTTTTCAAACACATAAAATGCAGGATAAAATTGCTGTTTTTGAAAAAGGGGCAGATTTATACTATTTAAGGCGATTGTAACGTGCGCTTGAACACCATTTCTGGATAACTTGGTACCACATATATAAATTATAATAAATAAAACTTGTTGTTTAGTTTTTTAAAAAAAAAGATGCATGTTAATATATAGTGTATGAAATACCTGTTTATTAACATATTGCTTACCATATGCATATAATGAATCAATGAATATTCATTATATCAACCCGAGATGGTGGTGGCGGAGCATGCCAATATAAAAGCGGGACGTTAAATTAAATTGCTAGGGCTCATTATTTCATTAATGGAGTAGATACTATTTTCTGTTATTTGAGCTCAAAAAACTCAAAAAAGGAGGTAAAGGTTAAAAATAGATTTTTAAATATAAATTTGACATGTGTGGTATTTTTTCAAATACTTTTTCATCAAAAGAAAATCACTAAAAATATACAATTTAACAAGAGTACATGATCTCATTGGTAAGAATGTATAATTCTCATTTGGGCTGAAGGATTTTCTTTATTTATGTCTATTTCTCTCTCTTAATATGTCTATGTCAATTACACAAATCTGTAAAATGTGAAATTTACATTAATTAGAATGTAGTACCTACTAAACATCACCTTCGTCTTTCGTAGCTTTAATAAGAAAAAAGCCCGAGATTTTCCTAGAAAATAACTCATCAATTTCTCACTCCACCCAATACAATATTGAAGTTTCTTTTCCAAAAAAAAAAAAAAAAAAAAAAAAAAAAAAACGGATATATAGGTTTACATTTACAAAAACGAAAACGCTAGGTCAAATTAAATATGTTTAGGATACATAAAGTGTAATTTGAGATAATGGAACTCCTAGAAATACTTTTGAAATAATTATTTAATTTCTCTACTTTTAAAAATTATTTAATACGTTGATGACAAGCATACAGCATACTCCCCAAAGTAAAATTCGCCATTTACTGATTGTAGTTGTTGAAAAAGTCATCAGCATTGAATAATGGGGCGGGGATGGAGTTGGGAGAGCGCCTAATTACGGTCTATCTTAAAGCAATTCATGTGTCATACATTTCCGTTTATTCAAAATTCTTTATCACAAAAAGTTATTCATGTTATATGATACGATTAATATTTGTGTATGCAAATTAGTTGACCAAATATTTCATATCTAACCGAGGTGGTTATCGTTATGTAAAACTGAGTTTGTAGTAATTTGGTCTTCATACATCCCAAAATTTGGCCACCTACTTGATATTCCAAATAACGCATAATGTTATATAATTCTCCTTTATATATGTATATACAATACGTATATTATTGACATATAGATGAATAGTTATATAATAAAAAGTGCCATTCAATAGGATCTGTTTGCCGTGTGTGATTTGAATAGATTTTATCTATAGTATTATGTTTCAACCCTAACCGTTTTTTCGATAGAAATAAAAATAGTGATAGCTCATAATTGTTGACGCAAGTAAAAGCTCATAATTACTAATTTATGCATCACACGATCATCTGAAATTTACAAACATTGATATAAATCCGAATTTTCAGACACAAACTAGTTCATGTACAACATCAGCTCATTCCTTTAACATGGTAAGTGTTCGGTGATTTCTGCATTTACATAAATGATTCGTCATTACGAATGTGTATAATATAATATTACTAAAATGCGTAGTGTATTGTTCTGCCTCAAGCTTTGAAACCTACTTAATTTTTTTTTTTTTTTTTTTTTTTTTTTTTTTTTTGTATCCAGTTCCCAAACTTTTCTCATCAGAAACTAAAATCCTCAAAGAATCCCTAAGATCTCGATTTACAGCTGTAGCAAACAATAAACTAAAATATTAATCCCACACATATACTGTAGTTGTTTTATATAATTACTAGAAGCAAGCTCAATTGTTACGAGTGAAAATTTTTTTTCCGAGATACCCAAATATGAGAATTTTTTCTTTATAATTAAGGAAATTAATTCTTCTTGTTAGTAATTCATTTGAAACCTTTTATTTAGTTGTACATTAATGTTATTAGAAACCTGTTCTAAGCTTGTTTTAAAAAAGAACATCTAATTTTTATTGTATAAAAAAAATCCTACTGCACATGTCTCAAAAAAAGGAGATACCTAGCTAATCATTTTGAATGAAAGCATACAATTACCCAAATATAGTTATCAAGATTAGAAATACAAAATTTTATTGAATGTCAATATGCACGCTTTTTTCTGGGAAGGGGTATTTTGGTAAGTTTGGCAATTTTGGTATATAAAAATGTAAATTATTCAGTATATCCCTGAGTTAACTGAACAATATCAAAAGCATTTTCCATTAACAGTTCAACTGCATCTAATTGAGGAGCATTAACACAATCTGATGTATCAGGAGTTAATGAGGTCATAGATGTATTAGCAAATGGCGCTATTGTAGATTCATCAATTGTTATAGGTGTTGAAGGCACTAGCAAATTATTATTGATGATTGTATCCTTGACAACAAGAGGTTTTCTTCCCCAGCCCATATAGTAATTGAAATAGGAACGATAACTTTTACTTTCTTGAATAATTTCATTGATTTTTTCATCACATTCTTGAGAAGATAAATTATGGGCTTCCATAAAAAAGTTTTTATAGCTTCTTAAGGCATCACAAATGCTATTTTCGATAGAAGTTGCTATTGGGCCATCTATTCCGAAACCAATAGATACTTTTTTATGACAAATGTCTGTGAGTTCGCCTTGAGAACTAAGTATTTCGCAAATATGAGATGTCCAAGTGACATCTACAGAATTTAATTCAGACATACGAAGAGCAAAATCGGAAAATGTCTTTTCTGTAATAGGGCCTGGATGTCTAATTGTAGGATCAATGTCTCTGATTTCTACATAGCCACCGGGTTTCAATACTCGATTGATTTCAGCGAGAACAAACTAAAATAACAAAATATATTAAAACAAATATATAAATGTAAAAAAGTAAAAGTCTATTTACCTTGAGATCAGATTTAGAGAAGCAATTATAAACTAATCTCATATGAATATAATCAAAATATTCATCAGGATATGGAAATCCATCTGCATCAAGTAAATCATGTTGTTGAAATGTTGTATTTGGAGGTTTAATGCAATTTGGAAAAATGCAAGCAGCATCAATCCCATAAAACTGACTGTGAGGATAATTTGTAGCCATTTCAAGTACCCAAACACCTGATCCACAGGCAATATCAAGTACTCTTGTATGATTTATCCGATTGTTTTTAATAGAAGATGCGGAAGACGATGATATGACAGATGGTGCTACAGAGGAATTATCTTTTGCTATTACAGGTGTTATATTTGTTGAAACTCGTGCAACTGACATTGATCTAGATATAAGATCATGTACTGGGGCAGAAAAGTTGTCACCAAAGCAATGTTTAAGAACATAATGCTAAAATGTATATAATTAGATGTCATGTTATTTATAATGTTTCTATAAATATTTTACGGTATTTGTAAGTCTATCTTGTTCTTTTTCATCAGTCGGTAAGCAATATTTTGTTGTTGAAACAGATAAATTACTTGATGAATGAAGGATTGAGCTGTCAAAACAATCTGCAGGAGCTGAAAATGATCTTCTAGGTGTAGATCTATTATATGATTGTAATGTAACATCCGATGTTGATGTTGATTTGCCTAATATTTTATTGACACAACCTTTGACATCTCCTATCATTGATGGAGGTCTAGATGTAGATTTTGACGAACTTCTACTTAGTCCAGGTGTTGGCAATGCTGATGTTGATATTACAGGTACAGTTACTGATTTTGGGGGTTCTAAAGATCTATGTCTAGTGATATTGTTTTTATGATTTACACTTGAATGTCTATTCCCCATTTTAAAAGTACATGAATAATTATATGTATATAAAAAAAAAAAAGATAAAAAAAAAGAAAAAGAAAAGAAGAAAAAATACAGGACAAAATTCTTATTTCTATCCATAAAAAAATTCGAAACATTGCACCCCCACTTTCTTCTTACTTCATCTATACTGTTTTTTTAACCTTGTCTCCCCCCCCCCCTCTCTCCCCTCTTCTTTTCTCTCCAGCTTCCTTCATTGTCCTGGTCCTTTTTTTTTTTTTTTTTTTTTTTTTTTTTTCTGTTCATCATTTTCCTAAAAGGCGAGGTTTCATGACTGATAGAAGTTTAGTGGAAGGCGGGCATGTCTTTTTTTTTTTTTTTTTTTTTTTTTTGAAATATGGCCAATGCCTTTTTTGTGATTACCCGTTAAAAAAAACCTATTTTTGTTTGCTTGGTATTCAAGAGAATGGGCATCTCGAACCCAGATCTTCTTTTTTGTTGCTATAAAACGATCTTCCGTCGTCTCCTCTTGAAAAAAGATGTTACGATATAAACATGTTGTATTTTAAAGATATAGTTAATGTAATTGTAAAAGGTAAAAGGGCAGTTTATATCATGAGTTTAGTAGTCTATATAAAGAATATTCTACTAAAATTTTAAAATTTTAATTTTTTTTTTTCAGATGTTTCATGGTTTTACTACTGTTTCTTCTAAAACTGTCAAAATTAAACTCTATGTATACTATGTTTATAAAATTAAGGTTTTGTATTATATTATAAAATTTGATTGAATATTTAATAACAAGGCAAAGAATCTTTGAATATAGTAAATGATATTGGACATTTTAATCAAAATTGACTACATTTCTTGCTTTACATATTATGAAGCCAAATAACATATTTTTCATAAAAAGTATTCAACTTGTTCTGTAATTGATTGATGTAAACCATAGTTTTTCTCTTTTTAGAGAATTTACAGAAATGACACAATGTTTTTTTCATAATTATATGTATTTGTAGAGTGTTTTCCGATTGTGTTCCTTGAAATGGACCGAGGCCATTTATTTGAATAAAGTGGTTCATGTTTTCCTGAAAATTTACCATTTTCATTAATATGTAGATTACATGCACATTTTTTTTTTTTTTTTTTTTTAGTATTCAACAAGTTTTCATAATGACAGTTTGTCTTCTCAATGGTAAACGTTAAAATAATCAGTCGTTGTGTGTGGAGAGGAGCCACTTTTTTAATATATAAATCAACATATTACTAGTCGAAGCAATGAAAATCTAGGCCCTTTTCTCCAAGAATGAAAATCTAAAGAATCCATCAATAAATCATAATTTACACACACATTCAAATGAATTAAAAATTTTGAAACAAAAACTTGAAGAATAAACTACTGTGATATGATATGTTTTGTTACATGTGCTGTATGTATCAGATGGAAAATAAGCTTCAAGACCGTTAAAGTAACGAGAGATGTCTTAAGCGGGTAACACATTCCGACATTTAATGATTTACTATACATCAAATAATCAGGGGGAACCGATACAGAATAAACAGGGGCATCGTATGACAAAATGTAATATAATCCTGCATAAGCGCTGTGCACTCTTTATAATAATTCTCAATTGTGTTCGATTTGGAATCTACAAATGTTGAATTTAAATCTTGTTGTAATCCCCCCCCCCCTCCTCTCCACATGTAAATAATGTGTATTTGTCTATCAGTCATTCATTATAAATTGCTGCTGTGGAGTAAAGGTTCAGCTAACGATCAAATACATGACAATATTGTTGTGATGATTTTTATTAATAATAGATCAATGCCCTGTTTGCAATTTTACATCATAGCTGTACAGTGTAGATCAATAGAATATAAAACATGGAAAAATGAAGTTGACCATGATTAATCATACTTGCTTTGACTGATAATACCAATTTTCCAAGATTTACTCCAAGAAAAAACATCAAGACCCTCCGACATCCTTAGAGATCTAAAGCTTGTGCTAAGAATAATCTTTGACTACTGCGTATTTTACTGTATCATTTTGGTATTAGTCTTTAATTTGTGTTGGGTAAACTAATTAGTAATCCTTGTACAATGTAGACTTGAATGATACGCTACATATTGCCAAGCACGAACTCACATATCCAATTTTGGAAATCCTTGGGTTTTTTTGACGGAATAGCAGATGTTTCACAAGGATAGCCAAAATTGGGTGCTTATTTTTGCCAAAAAAAAAAGTAAATTGTTGCATTGTTTAGGGAGCGCAAGATTTTTTTAAGTGCCACAATGTGAAAGTATTGTTCTGATTCTGTAAAAACTAGCACAAGATTTTGAAAGATTTGTTTTGCCTAAACACTCTTTTTTAAAAGTTATTTGCTTCTATGTTTTTATTGTTTATTATATTAACAGTATATTAGTATTTTTTTCTATTCTAGTATTAAAAATAGCTTACGTTATCTCTTTAAAGGTGGCAGGTCTTGATGGAAAAGCGATCCATAATTTTTTTTTGTCGCTATTCGAAACGTTTTGCTGTTTATGCGGCGTTCAAATGCTTCAAGCTGTATGCAAGGACCAAATTTACATAAAAAAAAAATGGTTATTTTAATCTGAGGTATGGACGCACATACAACTTACCGAGGTAGATTAAGCATTAATTGTAGCCCGAAATTTTGGCCACTTAATAACACTATCTTCAATAAAATTTAATTGCAATTGACCTCGAAATTCCACTTAAATTAAGTTATTGGGATGGCACTTGAGGCCAAAAAATTGGGGTAAAATTTATCATCTGTATTGCTCTGTCAAAAATAAATGTTTTTGCAAACTAAAATGCAAATTTTGGACTTAATTTACCCTATTTCTTTTGTTGAAGCTGCGACTAACTTTATAAACAAATTAGCAGTGATGCATCTAATACAGACACCTTTTAGGTTGTTAATGAATATTAATCTCTAAGAACCACATTTATCCACTTTACGTTTTTAACATGAATGTGTTTCTAAAAACGACATACATGGCCTTGCTTTAGTTCATATTAAAGGTTCATTTAATAAAATATGCAGCTATCCTCATTCTTCTACAAAATTTTAAATATTCAAATACCTATATCAAAGCATTGAAGCTATTTGTAATGATACGACTGCCATCATCGTAATTGCAGCAATGATTTATATTAAAAACATGACTTAATCAAAGAGTAGTAGTATCTTTTTGATAAAAAGTTGTGGATTCGATTTTTGGAAAAAAAAAAAAAAAAAAAAGTAATTTAACTTCTAAAGTGTAATTTTGGTTTGAAGTCCAACTTTTTTCTCAGCTTTTATATATGACAATTAGCTTCTTGCAAGTAAGCCTAGCATATACAAATATCTTACATGAATCGATACAGAGATCTATATGCATCATATATAACAGTTTATTTAGTTATGATTTCATATTTAATATATAAAAAGAAACTTGTAATAGTTGGTTACATGACTTTAAATGTTACAGCATCTCTTCTTCAGCTTCTTCGGTTATAACATTGGAAGCTACAGTAGATAGTGAAGACGGGGCTCTACGCTTTTTCGCATTTGCTTTCAGTATTTCCCATCTTTCCTTGTATCTATTTACTAACACCTTTTGTTTCTCATTTTGTAATTTTAATTGTTTATTTTCTTCTTCCAAGTCTCTTAAACGAGATGCTATAATTTTTGTTAATGAGCTGCTTTTTTTTTTCTTTTCTTTTCTCTTCCAAAAATAAATACCTAAATCTGTACCATTGCCACCAACAGACAATGGTGAATACCGAGACCCATGAAGCAATGTTGGTGCTCCTCCTATAAGAGAAGAAGAGGATCGCATGAAAGATTCATGATGTGATTGCATAATTCTTCTGGCTTGCTTATGAACATCGTCTCTAAATTGTAATACACTACTCCTCAACATGTCGTTTTCTTCTGCAGACTATTTTTTTTTATCAGTTAAATTTTCGTAGAAATCAGACGCTATTGCTACTGATTATGATAAAAACCCACCATTTGTAATAGCTTTAATTTTTTCTTTAATTGCATTAACTGAACTCGTAATCTTTCATTTTCTAGCTTCAAAGCATCAGTAGAAGTACTTACAGCAGCTGTAGTATTGATAGATAAACAATCTAATTGCTTTTGAAGGTTATTGACCAAGGATTCATCTTTTGGATCTGTAACAATAAAATAGGAATCCATCATCATTGCATTATTATTGTGCGATTGCTGTAAAATAGTTGATTTTTCTTCAATATCACTTTCTACTTCTGGTATAGGATTATCGTTTTCGTTTAAAGGCGCTGATGTAAATGCAACAGCAGGATTGCATACTTTATCCACAAGTTTGTTTACAGATTCAAAGAATTTGAGAAAATCTAAATCTTGATTTTCCTTTTTTTTTTTTTTTTTTTTTTTTTTTTTTGTGTGTGCGTGTGTGTGTTAAATGTTTAAATATACTTATAAAACGAATTCAAAACTTACAATATTCGGTAATAAGGTATATGATTCACCAATATCTTCACCGCCTATTGTTGATGAATGTATTCCAGCTAATCTCGATATAATACTGCTATTACTGCCACTACCATTATTACTATTTTTGTTAGTAGAAGTGTTATTATGCTTTTGCGATTGATGGTAATAATAATGATGATGATGATGTTGTTGTTGCTGTTGTTGCTGCTGCTGTTGTTGTTGTTGTTGTTGTTGTTGTTGTTGTTGTTGTTGTTGTTGTTGTTGTTGTTGTTGTTGTTGTTGTTGTTGTTGTTGCTGCTGTTGCTGTTGTTGCTGTTGCTGTTGCTGTTGTTGTTGTTGCTGCTGCTGTTGTTGTTGTTGTGATAATAATACATTACGAAGTCCACTTCTACTTCCTACCATTTGATGCATTCGATTTTTTGCTGCCGCTTTTATCAACCTTTGTGCTTTTCGATTTAGTTCATTTGCTTTCTTTTCATGATTCAATGATAGTAATTTTAGTGTTCGTATAGCCTAATTCATATATGCGTAAATTTTGTTGTTTTTGTTTGATAAAATAAGAAAAAGAACCACCTCGTTATCTATTGAATCATGAATAGCAATTTTAAACTGTTCTACATTATATATTTATCATAAATATAGAATTTTAAATGTAAAGCGTCGAGGAGGTGAACCTAACCTGCTGCTTTCGAATGTGCTTCTGCTGCTTTTAACCAATTCTCATTGTCTTCAAAATTTTCAGCTTCCACGACAAACCTATGTCCCTATATTTAATAGAATAAAGTTAAAATCGTTATATAATTTATTGTATTTTTTTATCTACTGCATTAATTGGTGCTTCTGAATCCATTTGCTTGAAGTATTGGATTATAAAAATAAGTGAGAAAAACTAAAAACTAAAAACTAAAAAAAAAAAAAAAAAAAAAAAAAAAAATTAACAAAATGCATTATCCTGGTGTAAAACGGCTCTTTAAAAATGATGGTCGGTGGGTATGGTTCTTTCAGAATGATCATGTTCCTTCCACCATGACATTATGACACCAATAGTATTTTACTGCGACGGGTTGCTATAAGTAAGTTTTTAATTTGTGTAATTGCATTCATAAGGAATCTGATGATTGCACGGTTTAACTTGCTATTGCAACTGAATTTCAACAGCGATCATTGCTCAAAAAGAAAAAAAAAACCCCCCACAAAAGAGTTTTTATGTATCAAAAAAATCAAATTTTACAAAATTAGCAAGAATAACAAATAATATCAATAAAAAGATTGACTTCTGCTAATTGTTTATTAATACTATAATTATAGTAAAATAAATTTTATTAAATCTTTGAAAATACTCTATAAATTAGCACTAAAAAATCATTATCTTTTTATTATTTACTTAACAATCATTTGAGCCTTCAACAAGTTTAATCTTAATAAAAGAGCTTTTGAGGATTTTTCGAAATCATCACCAGCCAAAAGAGAACGTTCTATTGCCTCATTGCGTTTTTCTTGCTTCTTGGTGCATAAGATCTATTTTGTGGATTTAAGTGAGTGGATGATTCAATCGCTAATAATAAAAACAAGAATTTTACCTTTTTATGGCTATCTATACGTGCTGAAATTTTGTTCTTTCTGATCAAAGTTACTAAATCATCCTCCAATACATTTACATTTATATTAAATGCTTGAGCCATTTTTGTCATATCAATCATAGAATAAGGTATACAATACTGAACCATTGCCTTTTCACGCACAAGACGTAAAAGATTATCTACATGTGGTTCTAAATACATGTCCAATTTCAATATGTGTCTGTATCTCTCTAACAATTCAAAGCAAGTAGCGTACTTTGATTTATAAAAGGATTCGATTAATTCAAATAATGTTGGTTCCAATACTAAAAAGTTTTTAAAATTTGTATTATTGAGAATTTGTGTTTGTAGCTGACGACGATCGTAAAACACTAAAGCGCATAATCCACCATAAATGGCCACATCGTTAGCTGACATGATGTCGTTGAATGTACTGACTGAATCAAAGGATACTTCCAACAATGCTGATGCAACCGAACGATATCGGTTAGGGTATTCTGATCTGCCTAATAACGACAATGCTTGACAGCATTTTAATTTACTCATGGTGTTGGTTTTATCAGGAATATTAGGTGTGGATTCTGCTCGAGAAATGTATGTTTGAACTACATGAGAAAAGTTACAATCGTCTAGATAAACCTATGTTGTATCAGTGAAATTTGATAAATCAACTTAACCATTATTTAAATATAGTCTACCTTGATTGTATTAAAACACATATCCAACACATTTTGACTAGTCATGCAATAATCTCTTGTACGAACATAATTCTTCATGGCAGAAGGAAGATCGCCTTTCTTGTAAAAATAATCACCTAATTTCATATGACACATTCTGATCTCCTCCTTTACAAGGTTTGACTTGGCTGCTTTCAATTCGCTTTCAAGAGTATCTGATAATAATTTATTTTCTCGCTGGACTTGATTAACCCAATCTTGATCAATAGGTACTGCTGGTTGTCCCTTAATACGTAAAACCTCGTTCAAGCATTCAACTGCATGTGTATATTTGGCTGTATTTCGTGTATTTTTTTGAATATCTTGAATTGCCGTCTTGTATGCTTCAATTGCAAGGCCTTCACAATGTTTAGCGATATATAAACTTCTGCTGATACGAGAATATCCTATAGAGCTTGCGTGAATATATTTGATGTATTACTATTGTATACAATATACCTTCATAATTATTTATATAGGTTTCAAAATCAAAACCTTCGGGTACATCTACGCGTGCTTCCTCCATAATTTATAAATATCTTCTCCTTTTATTGTTGCAATGATGAGAAAAATGATTAAAGATATTGTGTTGCGTTACGTTGTCTGACCTTTCCAAAAGGTGATTGAAATTCATTCAATGATAACATTCATTACTTCCTACAAACACACCTGTATTTTGATGAAAATCAAATGTATTAAAAATCTACCCTCCTTAATAACACAATCATGGTGAATTGGATATAAAAAGAGTGAATGAAAATAAACAAATTCAATTTGTTGGCTATTTAGTATTTATAATGAAAATTATTAGTGTTATAATTATATTATTGTTTTCAATCTTTGTCCAGTCTAGTATGTATTATTTGATTTGAAATGTTCAACATTTCATTATTAATTTTGTATGTAAATTTACATCATATAGTTGCATTCTCGACTCAATGCTGGGAAGTTCTTAATGGGTACATGTTTGATATACAATTTAAAATTGATTTAGCCCATCTAAAAGTATGATATAGAAAGCAAAACATGTTTCAAGATGGCGCTTGTCAACAAATCAATCAAATTAATGACAGTGGATGGCGAACACAAGAAGCTGATGATTGGATCTACTATCCTCAACAATACGGTATAGCACTTATATTACACACTTACACACACACACACACACACACACACACACACACACAAATATATATATATGTATATATATATATATATATATATCAAATAATTATACTAACTATATCTTACACAGTGAATATATCAATGACTGCAGCTACGGTTTCTGTTGCTTTAGTAGGAGGTTGTTGTGCTCCTAATCGATATAAACCAACTGGGTTTCTGTTCCAAGATGATGGCAGCTCATATTCGCAAACTGGAAACAAAATTGTTGCAATAGCAGATAAGCCGCTTGTACAAAATTTAACTGTTACTGGATGGTACATGAAGAAATTTGTAGATGATCATGCCATAAATCTTACCATCATTCCATCAATTCATCATTCTGATAAGCAATCAATCTTTTTTGAAATCACTGCATTTGATAGAGCCATTATGGTAAATTATCAATTTTTTGATTATCAAAACAAGCATATTGGAAATTACTCTAGTGGATTGTTAAGAAATATGAAAACTATTCCAGATATAACGCTTCCAAGATATACTCGATTAATTGTATGTGTATTTATAAATACTACAATGTAACTGTTTTTTTTAAAAAAAAAAAAAAAAAAATCATGTAGACTGTTGAGTTTTACGGCTCAAGAGCAGATCCCATGTGCTTCTCGTACTTATACGCTGGTCTTTATGTGCATGGTCCTTTTACTGCAGTAGCCAGAATTTGCGCACAAGTTGCTTCTATATTGCAATACCTTTCATTAATCAACTTTGTCATTATACCTATCATATTTGCTATCATGAGTTTATTATCAGATTTTAATTTTCCACCGCAAGTATATAGTAAATATACTATAATCAACTTGTTTTTGTTAATTAAATCTATAGACCCATTCGATTTTTATGCAGAACCCCATCACATAAGGTACTTATGTGTATTATCATTATGTTGGGCAAGTATAGGCTTAATCATGCAAATTGATATTTCAATCATTTAACTCTTTTACAGGATCGTATATATCAAATCAAGCATGGAATTTGATCAATTCTCAATCAAGTATTTTTCATGAATGGCTCCCTCGTGCAGCCAAGATAGTTGGCAAGTATTCGCATCTATTTAAGCCTTGTATATATGCTAATATTATAAAACTAGAGCTCTTCTTATCATTCTTTTTGTATGCCGTCTATTTCTATCCAGTATTTTTATGTTATCATGCTAGTTATAGATCTCGTTTAGCCAATTTATTTGGAGCTTGGACAACTTGCACTTTATTTGGCCTCAGATTTTCGTTAGATCTCCCATCATATGTTATTACATACGCACGTAACATACCCTTTTTGACTATAAATCTATTGGCTGCCGTACCTACTTTTGTAGCGTACGGTACTGTATTAATTTTCTTTGCAACAAGATGTATCACATTTCAGCAATGCACTATTTGTAGCTTTGAATTCTTGGAAGTTCAAGATATTGAAGAGAACTATGTAAAAATATTGATAGCATCGAGACGCGATAAAGAAAAGAAATCTACACCTATTCAAAATGCATCGATGATTGGGTTGATATGGCTTATTTATAATGAGAAACTATGGCAGAAATTGGATTTCAGGTTAATTTTTAGGTTGATGTGTACACGAGAGTTTATCAGGGCATGTATTCAAAAATTATTTAGAATCCATGAACATGTTAGAATTCCATTTTCCATCAAGGCCTCCTTGACATTATTACTTTATTGCCTTGGACAGCTGGTATATATTAAAGAATATTACAAATAAGCTTGTATTGTACTCATATGTATATTAAATAGATTCCTCTTCTCATTACACAAATGATTGGTGTCGGTGGCATTGTACCTGTTCATATTTGTAGCTGGGCACCCTATCTATCTCAATTCCAATACCATCCTGATCCTATGAATTTTGCTATGAAGACTTTTCTTTTAATGCAAATTGCTGTATATATTGCAACATTAGGTGCTGGTAGCTGTAAATGTACAAGATATGGCAGTTTGTACTATGAATTTATTCTTTTTTTTTTTTTTTTTTTTTTTAGTATGTATAATCTATTCGCTTGGTATTTTACGTCGATTCACAAAGGATGTACTTTTATTAAGGAAGGGTAATTACTTTTTGTTTAAAGGAAAAAGAAATAATGGGTATATAAAACAATGACTCCTACATTTGATAAAAGCAACAACTCATATAGCTATCTCGTAGCATTGATTTAGATGATTCAATACGTTTTCTAGGCGTATTAATTGGGTTTGGTTTCACCGGCACACTATATTTTATGGTAGAAATAAGCTTAATTGGTACATTTATTACTGCGATTATTCAACTTGATAGAGTCAGAGATGTTGTATTTCGACATGTGGGTTATGGTGTATTCTTTGCTAGTTTTTTCATAGCATTCATAGTTCAAATGATACAGAAGCACATCACAAATTTAGTGTTTGTAGAGAATCGTTCTAGATTTAACATACAACATCGAGCACCGTTTTTACATTATTGGTATTTTATGATGCTCACATCAATGACGCGAGCATTGACATCATATATTTTGCGTACGTTTAAATTGATTTTCAGATATCCATTATTCAGTATGAGAGTGGATAGAAATGCAGAAACATGGAGTGTTCGTCGAGGAGATGGAGGTAAAAAAGAAAATTAATTTAATCATTTACATTTATGAAGAAACTATTAACATTGTTTCTTTAAAAGGTTTCACTGCTTATTGTGGCATGGTATATAAAAAAAAATATGACATATTTTACATAATGTTTAACATTTAAACATATAGTTATTAGCTGAACATAAATACAACAATCCAGTTACACTTGTTTTCGTCGAATGTCTACTTGATAGCGTTAAAATGTCCACAACAAACCGACTTTTAGAAAGAAATGTTAAATCGCAATTATGTAGATTACATTTAAAAAAGCAACATAACTTAAAAGAAAAAGACGTTGAATGCTATTCAATCGATTCAAAAGTTATATTTAAAGAAAACCAAGGCAATACACTTACTTTATCTTCCAAGCGAGCCTTGACAAGATGGTTTTTAGCTTATACATTGATTAGAAATCCAATGGTAACGAATTTGCATCGTGTAACATTCTAGTATAAATGTTATTAAGCTTTTACTTTTTTTTTTTTTTTTATACAGTTGATACAATGTCGTCGCAAATCAGCTCTCAGATCATTATAATAAAGAAAGAAAAAAAGAGTGCCACATATGCACACATTGAGAAACATCAAACCAAACAAATGATTAATTCTTTCATGATAACAAACAAATAAAGCCACATGTCTTTCTTTTTCCATGACAATAGCATATTTTTATATACAAACAAACCTTTTTTTTTTATTTTATTTTGGCAACAGCATAGTCAGAAGATGTCTTCTTTTTTACTGCTTAGCCATTCGTAATTATACATTTCTTCAAGTTATTTTATATATAAAATGTAGTGTTTGAATTTTGAGAAATAAACTACTAAAGAGTACCCACGCCTTTTCTCTCTCTCTCTTTTATTCTTCTTTTTTCTACATTTTAGTTTATCATTATGGCAAATTTTCAACAAGTCTATACTACATATCCATCTCCTGCAATGGTAATCAACACACCAACCCAAATGGGATATTCACCGTATCCACAGCATCCAAACAGTAAGTACGCATAAACAGATGCACGCCCTTGTCTAATCTTCTACTTTGGTATGCATAGTGCAGCCATCATACTATCCGTCAGTACAGCCTCAGATAATCCAACAACCAGGTTATCCATCGTATTATTATCAACAAGAAAGAAGTTATTTTCATAATAACTCGTCTACTTTGTCGCAAATATGTATGTGGATATTGTAAGTTATCTCTTTAAGCACATACTATTTAATTTAAGTTAGTAACTTGTTATATAAATACATAGATGTTTGGGTGCATGCACGTATTGTTGTACTGAAGGATGTTGTGGTGGTGATGATTGCTGTTGTGGAGGCGCAGGAGCATATGGCAATGATTTTTGTGGGTGCTGTTAAACTCGAGTATACTATTCATACAAAACTCTTTTTTGTACAGCATAGTAAAGTAGAAAAGTAACTAAGGATTACTTAAAGGAAGTTGTTACCTAATACTATATACTTTAATTTTTTATATTTTTGGATAGTAACTTTGATGTGTACAGTATATATACAACTTTTAAATTTGCAAAATAATTATTCCATAACCGGAATACTTTATTATTTAAAACATTAACTTTATAAATTAAAGATTTACTCATGTCAAATAATAAATTACACATCATTAATTGAAAGCAGTATACGCTATTTTATCTGTTCCAAAAAGTGCTTATTATACTAAATAACAATAAATTCAGACAATGCTTATATATACTTGATATGTTCAATTTTAATATTAAGTTGTTATCTGGAATACCTAATACTTAATCGCTATTTCATGAAATGGTTGCTTCATTGCCAATGTTTCAGGTTTCTATACTTTAGAAAATCAAAACTTTGAATTATGGTATCTTATTAAAATATTAAGCTATACTAACCTTTTCTTACTAATAAACTTGCTTGTTTTAAAATGCTCTGTAAATTAGCTATAAACACAAAAAAAAAAAAAAAAAAAAAAATTGGCATTTTTTTATTTCTTCCTTTTTTTTGGCATTTTTGTAGTAAAAATTCCTAATATTCGTTAAACTGATCGGTAAGTATTTTCCATCTGTCGAATATTTTTAAATATTCAAGGAAAAAAAGTACAAAAAACAATAATAGAAATTCAATTAGATAAGTGTAAGGTTTTATTATCAAGTTAAATTCTAGCTAAAGGTTTTAATAAATAAGTTTCCTCTTTATATAGTCTTTTACCAGATAGATTAGTTAATAATTGTCCTAGTAGGTTCATATGTAGCCAACAATATCCCTTGCAAATATGTTTCTTGATAGTTTATAGAGTTCGTGAGTCCTTGATAATAATGGTGTAATTAAATCCACATTATGTTGATTGAACTTTACTATAATCTGTTAGGATTAAAGTAGAAAGTTTATATTAGTATGAATTAACATGCAGTATAATATAACTTTGGTAGTTTAATTATCCATTCATATCAACAGTACTTTAAGTGAGAATCAGACAATATGGAGAACTATAGAGGATAAATATGTAAATATTCTATACCATTTATGTCATTGATTTATCAAAAGTTAAACGTATAAAATTACTCAAATAAAAGTATCGTTTTATTATGAGCTTATAGAGAGGGTTTATATACTAATTTGATAAGTGAATTAAATGTGAATGATAATATAATTAGAATGAACATGTGAATATTGTGTGAATATAATAGAATAATAGAATCATGCTTCTATAGTTCCATAATAGCATGATGATAAACGCATGAAATGCAGCATTGTATGATTTGCATGTCAAACATCATAGTTTAACAAATGCTCTAAACTGGTAATTCGGTAATTCCTAATTCCGATAGATCAGGTACTATTTCCACACATAGAAATCATATACAATTTCAATTAGAATCATGTTCTAATATCCCAGTAGAGATGACATATACTTAACCGTAAGCATGAAAAGTATCATTAATGTAACATACAAAAAAATAAATTTAATTATAATCAAGTAGAATCATAAAGTAAACCAAAGAAATACGTAGACCAAAGACCCGAATAAGGATTGCTCTAAGTGGATTATTAATAACTATGTCAGAAGAAACTGACATTAAACGACCGCCTTGATTATGTAGATCAAGAAGCCCAATATAAACCTGAGATCATAGACAAACTAATTAATTTATCAAAAGAATGAACATATAGATATCGTACTAATAAAATAAAATTATGTTTTTGTGATTCAATAAGAAGCATGATAGTAGACACATGGAATTTAACAATCCCTGTCTGCATGTTAAACCCCATGATTTACATAATGATCGCTATATATCTGTAGTTTTGAACTAATAACAAAGGTAGATAATATACTTTTATATGTTATTTTTGTTATTATAAATTGATAATTACTGGGTTGATTAAGGTTGGTGTTTTTATTTGTAAGTAAAGTATTTATTAGTGAATAAATAAATGTTAAGAGAGAGTACAAAGATAGGTAAATTACAAGGTATTATGAAATGATTTCCTTGTAGTATTTACCGTATATATGAAATGAGGCAAGCTTTTGAATGAATGAAACAATTTTGACTCATTATATGATGTATCATGCGGAAAGACGCTAAAACGACAAAACTAATAAATTGCTTTATGTAAAACAAATATAGAGCCTTGAATAATAAAAGAATCATTTGTATTTCATATAGTATTGGGCGAACTACATTCACCTGGTTAGCATTGGCGAAAAGAAATTCTACCATGTGCCCATGTGTTGTTTAAGCAGTGTATAGTCTAGGGAAAATATTTAAATTGTAAATTACAAAATGATCTACTTGAATAAATTGGCAATATACAACCATAGAATAAATAGATGGAATTGTCTTCGTGGGGTTTTGATATTTAGAAACCTGTTGGAATATGTATGGTTGCTTGAATATACCATTTTATTTAAAAAAGAAGAAGGAAAAGGAAAAGGAAAAGGAAAAGGAAAAGGAAAAGGAAAAGGAAGAGGAAGAGGAAGAGGAGAGCAAGAACACACAAAAAAATAATAATATAATTATTTAGTAACTTGAAATTCTGCCTTTATATTATTATCATTAAAAGTACTAACGATCGCTTACGCCTGCAAAAGAAAAGCCTGATAACGATAGATTAAGAGTAGTGACAACCATTCTGAAAAGTTTTTGATGAGTTTGTTTATAAACTTGATCCCGCTGTAAAAGAACGTTATGTTAGGTGAAGATTTTATTTTGTAAAAAAGCAATGATTACAGAAAAGCAAGACATAATATATGCAGTTACTATTAGTATATCTTCAAAAATGACAGTTACATATACATGTATTCTAACTAATGATATAGTACGATGAAAAACTTCTTACAATTAAGTAAAACAAGCCTGCGATAGCACTTATTGTGTTGAACTTGAAAAAAAAAAAAAAAAAAAAAAAAAAAAAAAAAAAAAAAAGACACGATACCAAATGAAAGTTTTAACAATGGGGAAAAAGATTACCATAATAAGAATATTGGAGAAATTTCATTTTATTGAAACAATATAAATATGATACATAAATAAATAAATAATATACGATAAGTATGGGTATACTAACTATTAAGTTTTAAATTGGTAAAAAGTAGTAGAAAGAATGACAATGAATAATATACATTGTACGTAAATAATTAATGATTTGATAATAAATTCAAGTGGTACAGGCGTTTTCTATGAGAAGAATCGACACCAGAATTCATGGGAGAACAAGAAGGTGTCGACACCACAATACTGGCAAAAACCGGATTCAAATTGAAATTCAGTATTAACGGCTGATGTTGTTGAATTTAATGTTGTTGTAGTAGAATTATTTGAAGTAAGTGGTGCAGAAGAAGGAAACGAAGAAAAGCCAACCCAGGTTTGATTTTTGGTTAATGAAGAACAGCACTTCATGATAAATATATTAATTGAAAAAAAAAAAGAATATTTTGATGATTTTCAAAAATTTGTTTAATGTGGGGGGCACTTTATATAAGGGATATATTTTGATTTATAGGCCTATCATGAAAATCGAGAAATCAGGCTGTTTTCTCGATCTTCAATATAAAATTTGCCCAATTGCACTAGTTTGTAAAAACACTTTAAATTTTTAGCATTAGAGCACATAAATCCCTTTTAGGAAAGATCGCATTATTCCTATAATGAAGAGCATGTTACCCTTAGTTTCTACGATATTCCATTTTTTGTTCTATATAGTTCCATCAATTTAGTGTCAAAATAATGCAGCATGCGTGCACTTTATCTTTATTTTAAATAATATCTATTTCTGCTTGAAACAAATATGTTAAGGGCTTCAGTACAATTTTTGTGCAGAATTAGTACACTTTCATACACCTCATCTTTACAATAACTAATATATCTACATGTCTAAATCATTGAATTATTGTATTACCATGAAAAAACATCAGATATGCCATTTGAAAAAACAGATTTTGCTTTAAGTTCAAATTGAAGCAGACGAGCTAATTATATGGCATATTCACATTACCACCATGGCTACAATGCTGTATTTAGAGAATTTGTTCGATGATGTTCTTTAAGATGTTAGATGGTGTATTAATCCTTTTTGTTGGAAAGAGAAAATAGTCCATTATAACAAGGGATGGGAGAAGTATTTAGGCTGAGAGAAGCAATTAGAATGAATTTTTTTTTTCTGTTTGATTGCATAGTAACCTAAAAAAGCCCTACAACCCTTGTTTAATGATGTGAGATTTAGCCATTTTGACAATTTAAGTAATTAATACTATTTCGATGGGAACAACAATAGAATTTAATCGCAGACAATCTCGATAAACAAAACAAAGTGCTGATTCAAAGTTCAAGTAAAGCAGACTTTTGTTTCGATGCAACATGCCCTTAATTCATAAAGGATCACTAAATTTGAATTATTGCACTTTTTTTTCTGTCTGAAATAAAAATCCATGGTAATTTTATATTCATTACCATCGATAAGTTAAGATTTGAACTTCAAACATTGCTTTTGCAAATATACAATGAGGAAGGGTGCATTGATAGGGGTTAGACAGGCGCTATTGAGGCATTTAAACATTAAATGCCTAGTCCTTGAATCTTTGAAAGCCATAATAGAAGAGAACGTCAATCTATAAACTATGTTTTTATTTGACAACGCATCAAGCGCAATCAAGGGATTTACAACTGCTTACAGTAGGCAGGTGTATGTCTTATATGATGAGAAAACAACAACCGCCAGTTTTTAGTTGACACTACAATTCGAAATGAGAGACATTAGTTTGATGAGTCAAAATTGTTTCATTCATGTAAAACTTTGCCTCTTTTCATATACACAGTAAATACTACAAGGAAATCATTTCATAATACCTTGTAATTTACCTATCTTTGTACTCTCTCTTAACATTTATTTATTCACTAATAAATACTTTACTTACAAATAAAAACACCAACCTTAATCAACCCAGTAATTATCAATTTATAATAACAAAAATAACATATAAAAGTATATTATCTACCTTTGTTATTAGTTCAAAACTACAGACCGTTACAATTAGCACTAATGGTCATTTTCAGCTTCTTGATTGCGACCCAAAAGCGGCAATTCAATTAGAAAACGACAATAATAAACTTATTTTTTTGTTCAGGATGAACGATTTGGAAATAATTTGAAAGTTTTTTCAGTATATCTCAAAAAAATAATAGGCTATTGCAAGATATAAGTCATTTGGCTCTTGCAATATTTGCGATGACCAACCTAATGTTGCCACTTTCCAGTAAGTTTCTCTAATAAAATATTGAAAGAAACAGAAAAGATAAAATTTACGATTTTTGACAAAAAATCGAAATTCTCAATAGACGAACTCGATTTGAACAATTCAGGACAAAAGATTAGGCTTTTGCCGTCATCTGATACTGATATTTACCGTAGTAAAAATTTTATTTTCCTAGTGAAAATTTGAATTTTGTGAATATAGCGCATTTTCCCTTGTAAATCCATGGACTAAGATCGTTATGAAATGAAAATTTAAAATTTTTGTAAAAGTGATATAGAGGGTATCTATTAAACGGGAGCAATCATTTGATAGAGATATGAGCATCAAGGGAAGCCAAAATAGCAAGATATGCGCTCTTTAAAGTGCTGATTTATGCCGTGATTTGGTGAAACCTCTGTATGCTTGTTGCACAATCTCCAAAAAGAAATGACTTTTGATGGAACAAAAAATAGTACACCAATTCTGAGATCCTTGAGTTGTTGTAAAATGAACTTTTATTGCTTATAATGTTTTAACTATGGTAAAAAAAATCTTTAAAGTAAAATTCATTATTAAAAGCAATGTTTCAAATAAGCATTTTATAATGGAGGATTATCTACTGAGTAATATCCAATTCATGACAACCATTTTTAAATGCTTTAATTGTGAGTTATTTCGAGTAAGATCAAATAAAGTGTGGTATCCTTAAATATCGTGAAGTTTGACTAGAAATTTTTTGTACTGGTAATGATTTCCAGCAACAGCAGCCATAGATTTTGCAGCGGCAAATTGTAAATGCTTCTCATTGGGATCAATATCCTCGCCCAGGTCAATAATTGTGGAAAATGTATCAAGCAAGGTAACAACACCAGGTTTATCTGATTTCAAAGGGTCATCTGAAATACCTAATCTAGCTAAAACCCCGAGCAACTCCATAGCTACGACATCAATAATTTCCATGTTTAAAACAGGCCAAAGCTTTGTTCTAATAAACACATCGTATGTTTGCTTCCAATCATCCAAAACGATGAATGATAATTCAAACGAGGTAATCAAATTAAATGAGAGTAAATCAAACGTGAGTTTGTCCTTTGTGTTCAATTCTTTAAATTGAGCACTTTGAAGAATATCCATAGAATCCTGTACACATTCTAAAACTTGCTTAGGCTGTGATGGCCAGTTGAATACATCTTTTAACTGTTGGTGCATCTCCTTGATCTAGAAGTATACATAAAATCATTAATACATACAACTACACAAAAATTAGACAAAATGTTATAGAACTTACATTTTTTGTTGTACTTGATCGACAATTGATAAAATTTATGCATGAAACAAAAGTATTACTTAAGCACTCGAAGTATTGATCGTTTCCATCGAAAATGAAGCTATTCTTCCAAATAAGGCCCACATTCAAGAGAGATGGAATGATTGTGGTGTGATAGCCTGTAGTTCTAAATAATGCATAGAACAAGGAACGAAGTCTACCTAACGAATCTTCGGCTTTACAAGCTGCAGTAAATAATCTGATAAAACGTCTATTAAATGATGATATTAGATTCACAAAATCATCAGTTATCTAACCACTTACATTAATTTGTTATTAATTGGTAATTTGGGTACTGGGCAGGTCAATATTATTTTTGTAAATTTAAGCATCAATTGACTAAACTCTTCATTCTGCAATACGATATATAAATATGATTAGCTGTGAACCCTACCCTTGATTATATTTAACTTACGTCAACTTTAAACAATGACACCAAGAACCAAGCGTATATTTTTTCACGATGATCCATAGATTTAGGTAGCATTAAATCAGAGACACCAAAACGAACGAGATTAGTTTCTGAAGGTACGACAATAGATTTGATTCTTGTATAACAATCTTGAACTTCTTCCAATAGTTTGGGAATGATGTATCCACATTCTTCTTTTGTAGGGAGTGATTTACCATTATCCTTGTTGAATAGCTCTTCAATGACATGATTTAAATGGTAATCTGTTTTAGTCTTCTTCACTGGTACAGCAAAAGTAGGGTCAGCAGCAGCAGCAGCAGGAGCAGCAGGAGCAGCAGCAGCAGCAGCAGCAGTAGTAGTGGTAATGGCGGTAGTAGTAGAAGAAGGAGAGGTTGAAGTACTGTCTATTTTATGATCATCACTTTCTATTTCAGTGAATGGGCGTTTCTTTGAAGGCGTAGTTGTAAGTATTGTGGAGGCAATGGGAGTCTTGGCTCTTTCGAGAACTTTGGATGGATTTTTTGCATTTGCAAATTTCACAAGCAGACTCCTTTGCTTCTTTGGTAATTTAGAGGGCTTCATCTGTGAGGGCGGAGCAATGAGTCCTGATTTCTGTTGAAGACGAGCTTCTTCTGATGTCTGCCATTGAAGTTGTTGCTGAAGTTGTTGTTGTTGTTGTTGTTGTTGTTGTTGTTGTTGTTGTTGTTGTTGTTGTTGTTGTTGTTGTTGCTGTTGAAAACGAGGGTCCTTGAGTAATTGATGTTTAATAGTGGGAACCAGATGGTTCATAACACTTTTTTGTATAGGTTTCACTGTTGATAATGGTGATGACTTTGAAGCAGAAGCTACAACATCTTGGGTAAGTGGCATATCTATGTCAAAAGAATATTCATTTTCCATATCGTCTGGATCACTGTCCGTTGTAATGCCTCGATTCTCTGACTCATTAGCTAACAAATTTTGCAATTCTTGCTCCAAGAAGGTATTCTTTCTTTTAATCAATTGATATTCTCCCTTTAATTTGTGGTATTTTTTTATTAAATCTGGATGTGATGCTATGTGAGATGTTGAAGGTATTGCTACTTTTTTCTCAAATTTTGCAGTCAACTGTTGAATTTGTTCTTTTAATTTATCAATTTCTTCGGCGTGCATTTTCTTCAAATTATCAATTTCATCATGGCCGGCATGAATTGGTGCTTTTTGTTGATTGCGAATTTTCTCTGCATGTAATTGAGTGTTCAAATGCTTGATTTGTTCGTTAGATTGATACAAGCTTTGCTCGAGCGATTTAATATGTGTATTAGTTTTTAATGCCTTATTTTGTTCGTTTGTTAATTGAAGCTTCAAAGAAACCAATGCTGAGTTATCGTTTGTTAATGATGATTTTAAATCTGATATTTCATCCTGTAATGATTCGATAGTCAAATTGTTATTAATGCTTGTTTCCATAGCGTCTTCATCTAATTGATCTTTTTCAGCTTGCAATGTTGATACGAATTCTTTCAATTGCTGATTTTCTTCTGTTAATTGTGTTACTTGGTCCTTTGTAATTCTGAACTCTGCAGCAGTGGATCCCATTCGTTTTGATAAATCGGCTTGTTTTCTGAGATCATTCTTTAAGGTTTTGTTAGTTTCTGTCAAAGTATCCACTTGAATTGATTTAGATTTTAATTGATTTTCCAATAGTTTCATTTGTTCTATTGACTTTTTGTATTTTTCATCAGATTCTTGTAGATTCTTGATTGATAATCCCAAATTTGTATTCAATGTGCTGATCTGGGCCTCACGTGTAGTTAATTCTGTAATTCAAATGTATGATTAATATAACGTTAAAAAAGGTATGATTTGAATAAAATTACCTTTCTTTGCATCTTGTAAATATTTAAAAAGCTTGTTTGTAGCTATAATTCTTTCTTTTAAAGCATGTACATCAAGTGCTGCATGACTAGTTGATTGTGTTGTTGCTATTGTTGATGTTTCGTGAATGGTATTTGGTGTTTCATCACCAACATTAGAGTCATTTGTCGATGGTAAGTTTTCATTATCAGAATTCATTTTGGTTATTATATGTATATAAATATCTACTTAAAGAGTGGTATAAAGTTGAAGTTCTAAAAGAGATGTTGGATTACAAGAAAAAAAAATTTTTTTTGATGTAGGTTTGGAGTATGTCAATCAGTTAATGCAGTTTAAAACAGTCACCATAGAATACTTGCTATGTTTCTATATCTTTACATCATGTAATGAATTCAAAGGCAATTTAAATAAAAATAGAGTATGGTGAATTTAATTCATGTTATTTAATATAGTAATATAGTATATATACTAATTATATGATAGAAAAAAGTGGGTTTGAATGCAATCTAATTAGATTTATAAGGTATGGAAATTGAAGTTCAATTCACACTTTTAGCTTTCGAGGATTGTTTTTGATAGTACTGTCTGTTTTTTTTAAATCAAATTGATGCTATAACATAGTTAGATACGTAAAGAGCCTTATAATAATTTTATTTTACTATTTTACCTCTTTTTTTTTTTTTTTTTTTTTTTTTTGCAATATGGTTTTACAAGTCTGCACTCGTTTAAAAAAAAGAAGCGAAATCTTGTTGCTGACTGTTCCAATTTGTACCTTTTTTGGGTTCAAGTCTTTTCGCGGGGCAACTATCGGCTTTACTAAATAATGTCTCGTCGAATAACCCCACTTTATTAAACCATTCCTCTTTTTTCTTTTCTTTTTATACCGCAAAAAGTCAAAGCAAATATGTCTACACAACGTACAATGTCAACTACTATCAATACATTGATGAAGCAATTAAAAGGTATTACGCTTAATAAATAACTGATACATCGGATTAACACATCATTTCACATGCTTTAGAGAACCCTGTAAATTGGGCTTTAGTAGCTGTGAGTATACTCAAGTTTTATTCAATTTCATTCGATTAATTTGTTTATATAGATATTAGCTTATGTAGTAAAATCATATGCTACTTCAAGTAAACCAGTAATTCAGGAAGCAAAGCATCCAGAAGTAATGATATTTAAAAATTACACACCACTTGACCTTTTACCCTTTGATGGTCTTGGTAAAGAAGGGCGTATTTTAATGGCTGTAAATGGATCCATTTATGATGTTACCCGCGGTAGAAACTTTTATGGACCAGGTATAATTTTTTATACAAAAAGGATGGGAAAAAAATCCTGATTTGAGATTTTTAGGTGGGCCTTATGCTAACTTTGCTGGACATGATGCTTCTCGTGGATTAGCCAAGAATTCATTTGATGCTGATATGCTTACTGATCCTAATGAATCAATTGATAAGCTTGAAGATCTTGCAGCAGATGAATGGGAATCATTGAGAGAATGGGAGGTTAGTTTTAAATGTTGTTGTTTTTGACTTTTATAATTGATTTTTTTTGTATATTATAGCAACATTTTGCTTCGAAATATCTTTTTGTTGGTAAATTGATTGAGAATCATCAATAAAAGACTATTTCCATGTGTGTATAAATATTTAGATCATGCGACTGTCAAGTTATCTTACTTTGTGTGTATAAATGCGTTGTTGTTCATGCTTTTTTCTTCGTTTTATCTCTTTTTATCTCTCTTTATTATTATTATTATCATTCATTCTTTCCCATCATTACATAAAGACATTCTTTAAAGAAATATGTCTTTGATATTATCAGGTAATTTTGATTTTCAGAGTTTTTTTTTTTTTTTCACTTGATTTGAAATATCGATAAAACCAAATGTTGTCTGATTATAGATCCAAAAAGTCCTTGTTACATATTACAGTTACCAGATGAACTTCAATTGAAAATTCTTGGTGAATTGCCAGTTCAGGATCTTTTAAAATCAACTGTGGTATGCTTTAATAATGTAATTTATTCATAAAATAACGAAATTACCATAAATGTAGATATGTCACAAGTGGTTTAATTTAATATATAGTGGTTCATTATGGTCAACAATCAATACGAATTCATTTTATAAATCTATTACAATTGATCAGATTATTAGATTGATAAAATCATCTTGCAAATTTTTAAAAGTAGCTAATTTTAGGTACGTTTAAATCATTCTATTTTATTTTTAAGTATATTGAAAAAAAAAAAAAACACACACACACACACACACATACAGAGGTTGCATTCAGCTGACAGGTCATGGGCTAAGAACATTATCTCTCTCATGCCCTAATCTTGAAATTTTAAATATAAAAGATTGTAGAGGATTATCCTCAGCAAGCTTAAGTTATTTCCTTCAACATGCCGCTAATTTAAAAATATTGGATGTATCTGGTCTAGATACAGTCAAATATTCAACGCTTGTTAATGCTACATGTTCAAAATTAGAAAAACTTGAAATGAGCTGGTGCCGTAATATTACTGGTAATGGCATTTTAGCTCTGGCAAAGAAATCTTCAAACACTTTGACCTATTTGAAAATCAATGGTTGCCCTCAAATAGATGAAGAAATCATGGCATTGTTAGGAGCTAGTTTACCAAATTTAAGCCATTTTAGTTTGGCTGCTTGTACAAATCTAACAGATATTGCATTATTATCATTTTTAAAAACATCATCAGGAAACAAAATTACACATTTAAATTTATCAAGTTGTTCAAGGCTATCAGATGCTACACTTTTAAATTTGGCGATATATACACAGCATCTTGAGCATTTAGAATTAGCTGGTTGTGCACTAATGACAGATCAGGGATTTTGTCATTTATTTGCTAGAGTACAAACATTTATTCATCTAGATTTAGAGGATATTCATCAAATTACAACAACTTCAATACGCTCTATTGCAAATCATCAAACTCAATTACAAAGACTCTGTTTATCTAGCTGCACACAAATATCAGATGATGATGTTATATATCTAATAAATTGTTGTCATCAATTGCAACATTTGGAGCTTGATAATTGTACTATCACAGATGAAGTTTTGAATAATATTGCAACTCATTTACAATTGCAAGAACAAAAACATAATAAATCGTCTCAACAACAGCAAAAAAGAAAATTAAGTATTGAGGTTTTGGATTGCTCGAATGTAACAGAATTTGGTATACGAAAAGCGTTAGCTAAAGCTAGTCCATTATTATCTATCAAAAGCTTTTATTCATTTCAAGAAGATCAAGATGATGATGAGTTGAATAATAATGATGAGAATGCAATTGACAATATTCACCGCCATCAAGCTTTGGGTATCAGCGGCCGTTATAGTGCACTTGGAAGTAGTAGACATAGAAGAAGGGGACATAGTAACGCATTAGGGCAAGCACATGCTACTACTAATTGCATTATTCTTTAAGAGCGAAGAACACACCTGTATACGATAGAGGTTAATTACTGGCTTTTTTTTTAAAAAAAAAAAAAAAAAACCGTTGTTTTTATTTATAATCTGATGCTTGCAAAATAAATAAAAGTAAACAGGCCTTTAAAGTGTATATATTTCAAAACCTTCGATATAACTTTTTTGAACTCATCTTTATTAGAGACTTTTAATATCACATTCTGCATTATATCCATTTACGTTAATTAAATTATGTAAAATGAAGACTTTGGTAGCTGCTTGGAACAAATTTAGTAATCAATAAAATACCAATAAAACCTGTTTTTAACTTTTCAAAGAATGAAAAATTACTCCATGAAGTCATATATAGCAAAAAATAGCTTTTTGACAAGCATAATTCAATTTACAAATATAAAAATGAACAAAGTTTCATTTTCTATTGCTGTCAAGCGGTGCCCAAATCTTTTTAAGCTGTGAAATGCAAAAAGAGCACTGATTAAAAGCGGTAATTCCAAATTTACGCAACAAAGTGTACATCAACTAGCCGTAGTTTGATAATTTTGCCATGCTCAATATAAGCAAGGTTGAAATTTTACTGTACTTAACGTTCTGGTATTTCACTAAATCTCCTTTTTCTATTTTTTTTTTTTTTTTTTTTTTTTTTTTTTATATATATATTCATGTCAAACCAAATTTCTGTTTTTTTTAATCTTACTCTAATTTGGTCTTAAATTTCATTCTTGTTTCATTCAAATTTTATTCTGTTTCGTCTAAACTTCGATTTTATTTCATCCAAAAGTAACAATTTCGTAAATAAACTGTAATTTTTTTTAGCTGCCATACCTCTATACAAACGACAGCTACAAATATAGAAATAAAATCATTGTAATTGTAGCAGCATGCTCTATTAGATTTCACTTTGATCTAAGTTTTAATGCTGTCTTTCTCACAAAGAGTTGGATATCTGATTTTTCTGAATCTCCCACTCTGAAGTAGAATATCGTCGTAGCACTTTTTAGATATTAACTTTTCTCCCATCGATGGCAAATGAGTGTTCAAGTGGATTCGAATTGCCTTTCTAAACAGTAGTAGTTTATAGGTAATGTTTACAGCATATCTAACTATGTGGAGTAAGACTTAATTTCGCGTGTTAATTATTAAAAGATGGTCAACAGACTAAGTAAAATGACATTGCACAATGCATTGTTTCGACTTTATTCGTACATCTTTCGCTTGTATTCAATACATTTGGCATTTTGAACTGTGCTCTATAGGCATCAATTCTCATAGATATGTTCGTTTAATAGAATAAATATATATGTATGCATATATCAATAATTTAAAAGATATTGAAACATGATATAGTTGATAAAATAAGCACACGGGGATATCTTGTCTATAGAACCATAAAATTACTATTTGGTATATGCTTGTATCACATAAATTACGTAAATACTTTTATACTATAACGAAGGAAATATCAGAGTGTTTGTCATCCTATTATCAGAGAATTTATCTAAAACAATTAATGTAAACTTGAATTAGTTTGATATTTAAACATTAGAAAGAATGTAAAAGAAGCAATTCATGACAACAAGCTTGTACAAATGAAAGCTTCTTATACTAAATTAGGTTTTCAACATTGTATGCACGCAACGAACAATGAGTTTGAAAACTAAATCAGTACACCATTTCCAAGTGGAAATTATCTTTTTGGACTGTACAAAATTTGTTTCTCTTTCAAGTTTTCCATATTTTCTCAAACATATGCAAACAGCTGCTACTAAACATATGTTTGGCTGTACGCGTTTCTTGCTGCAATCAAGCAAAAGATCCTATGTCACTTCCACAACTTCGACTCTTTATAACAGGCCATCCAATTCCATTTTAAAACGGACGCTAACTCAGTACCAACAGCCATCTTCAAACTTAATTACGACTTTATATAGACCTCGAATCACTACTACTTATACTACAAAATTGATATTAGGCATTCGTCAACATGGCACTCATGGCCATAATCATCATCATCATGATGCTGACCTTATAGCGTCTCTCAAATCTTCCAGTAAATAGAGCTTTACACCAGTTATTTGCCAAATTTCTTATATAATAATCAATTTATATAGGTAAAAAAGGAACCAGAATCACTATTATTGGTTTGGCATCTAACGTTGGTCTGACTATAACAAAGGGTGTAGCAGGATGGTAAATTTAAGGTACAAAAACAAGAGTAATTGATGAATAATTCATCTTAAAATTAGGGTTATGAATTCTGCTTCTCTTTTGGCCGAAGCACTTCACTCTTTCAGTGGTAAATAGATATTAATTAGGGTTTTAATTGACTTTTTATTAATAACTATATAGATTTATTAAGTGATTTTGTTACTTTATACACTTTTAAAATGTCTAGAAAACCTGCTGATAGTGTTTACCCGTATGGATATGGTACGATTATTTTCTTGAAATGAAAAATGTCCGCAAAGCTAACCTAAAAAATATTAGGTAAATTCGAGACAGTTGGTTCTGTAACAGTATCATCATTATTATTAGCAGGAGCTGTTGGCATTGGATGGCATTCATTTGATCTTTTATTAACAACATTACAAACAGCTGGACCGCTTGTATCAGATTCAACTGCAACTGCTGCTGCTGTTGCAAGTAATAACATCGCTGAAAATGCTGCTGCTTCACCACCACATGTACATGGCCATGGTCATGGCGGTGTATTAGATCCTAATGCTGCTTGGTTTGCTTTAGCAAGTGTTCTTATCAAGGAATGGCTATATAGAGCTACAATCAAAGTTGGTGTATCAGAGAGAAGTGAAGTTTTGATGGCCAATGCATGGTAAAATATTGGATATATATAAATATACAGATATATAAATATAATATATACTAATTTAGTAATATTTAGGCATCACCGTTCAGATGCATATTCAAGTGCTGTTGCGCTTGTTGCAATTGTTGGAAGTTATGCAGGTATGCCAGTATTAGATCCTCTTGGTGGTATTGTTGTATCGGGTATGCTTGTTAAAAGTAGTGTTGGACTTTTGGGATCTTCTATGAAGGAATTGATGGATAAGGGTATCACACACGAGCAATTGGATGCTATTACAAGTGCAATTACCAAGGTTAAGGATGAAGAATTGGATCTAATTAATTTTCATTCAGTACGTGGACGTAAACAAGGGCCATTCAATCATATTGATTTAGTTTTACAATTAAGTCCGACTATTTCAATGGAAAAAGCGTACCAGATTGAAGAATTAGTACGATCATCAGTAAAGAGTAATTGTGATAATATTCAAGATATCCTCATTTATCTGGAAGATGCAAAAGCAGCAGCTAAAAAGCACGAGCATCCCAATCATAAACATGAAGAGCTTTATCATCATTAGAATTGTATGTTTTTGATAGACATACTTCCTTAATTTCTACTCCCTCTCTCCCCTTTTTATATTTATATATAATTTTTGTAATTTTCTGCACTCTTCTTCTTGTTTTCTTCTCTTTATATATAAAACTTAGTTGTTGTAATATCACATTTCCTTACATTATAGATATTTATTCCAATTTTTTATTACATTAAAATCATTCTTGTATCGAGAAAAAGCATTATTTATTCATTACTGATGACGATTTTTGGTATTATGATATCATCATTGGTAGATATTAAATCACTATAGCCATTATCATCTTGCTGATGATTTTTTAGTTTTAAAACTTCAAAAAATAATTGTGATAACGTCAGGGATACTACCTATAATTATGATAAAAAAAATGAATTGAATTGCATAAATATGTGTAATTGAATATGCAAGAATACATACCACAAGTATGAATAAGCCTGTATTAAAATACATAATAACCAGCATGTATAACAATCGCATTGTAGTGGCAATGCCATAAAGTAATGTTCTTTGGAGTATAATAAAAAGTCGTTTTCTGGTAATCGCATCAGAAGATTTTTTATCTAAATGGTAGGTAACACATCTTTCAATGGTACATATCATCCAAACGAGCAAATAACCTGTCCATATATTATTGCTATCTTCTAATGTGAATGATTCAAATAATAGATGTAGACCATTGGAATCTTTATAGAGGGTGAGCAGATAATTTATTTTTGCAATATTTGGCTGTTACCATTATGAAACCATTGTTTCCCGTTCTCCATAGTATATTGAAAAAGTATGAAAGAAATGCAAAGATTAAAAATTGAATATTATCATTCAAATTTGAACGTTTTGTGTATATGCAAAAATGTTTAGTGTTTACATGGCATATCTGAGTTTTGTCCGTCAATACAACAAAAAGAGAAAAAAGGATTTCCTCAATTTTTATAATTGCATACAACTTTAATGAGTTGTTTCTCTACGTAAACTTGATTTTCGTATTTGAAAATTTGTATGATTGTTGCTCTGAATTTTAACTATACAATGAAATGGTTTTTTCTTTTTTCCAAAATAAAAATCAAAGGTTTTTTCTTAGGGCTTCAAATCACACTTTCGTTTTGGTTATGATGATCAGCATGAATAATTTCACTACTAGTACTTTTATTTGTACCGCAGAAACCACCGGATCGACTGGCAGAGTTGAATCGCCGAGTCCAGCTTTACTACAATATTTCCACTTGATATTCAGTCATTTCATGAAAATATTTGGGCGATTTCCAAATGAATTTTGGACGATTGTAGTTGTATATTGAGACAGAGCAAAAATGAAATTTAGACAAGGTGAGAATGCAAATTCGTACAAATTGTGAATAATATTCGGACGAATAAAATGTTATTTCTAGATGCTAGTTGTTTATGATAAATACTGTTTTTTTGAGAAATTGAGCCAATTGCTTTACTATAATTTGTAAAATGTTCGAGAAAATCATAAAAAAAAAAAAAAAGTGCTTAATTTCCAAAGACAAAAAATTAGTTTAGGAGAATATAATCAATGAGATCTTTTTAAAATCACAAAGGGAAATTTTTTTGGATTTCCATTTTCTTAAATATGTCATTATTACAGTTTAATTAAACAGCAATATTACAAATCGACTTTAGTTGTCTGTTATATTTCTTGGATCCATTTACCATTAAACTAGTTGAAATTTGTACGCCTCTTTGTCTTCTTTGGTAAGAATCGAATCTAATTTTTACTGATCTGCAATCATAGAAAGATACAAATGTATTACAATTAAGAACATATAATTTAAAATTATAATGTATTTCTGAACTGGCGTAGTCTTTGAAAATGGGAGATTAGACTCTAACTCTTTTATATGATATTCAGTTTTTTGCTTATCCAGTTTCTTGCATAAGATTTCATCAACAAGATGATAGTAGTCATTTGAAGAGCATTTTTTTATTTCAATATTTTCATCATCTACACCACAAACTGTGGTAAAAAAAAAAAGACTTTTTCGACCGGGATCGACGAAATATGGCGTATATGAGCTTGTGATATCTTGGTAATTGAAATCAGTAATATTCAAACTATGGTTTTTAATGGTTTTCTCCATTTGAGGGGCTGATCTCTAATAAAAACAAAACTCTTGCCGAAACCATCAGTTTTGACCAAATTGCCAAATAAAACCCTATTTGCTCCATTAGGTATTAAATTTTCGATACTTTTGAAAATCATAGACAGAATGAGTACCAAAACATTCTTTATGAGGTTTCTCCTATTGACAAAAAAAATATTTACCAATGAAATTCAAGTTATCAAACTTGAAAACCTTATAGATTAATTTCAATTGTGCTTTATATCCTCGAGGTTGTAAGGTTCATATAAATGCTCCCAAAGTAGTGGGATTCAAAGAAATATATCACCATTTCAAACTAGGCTTTAGAAGAGTTGAAATCAAGCAAGGTATTGGCAAACGGCGAACGTCAAAACTGTGATGCTTGGCACCATCGGCTGCTGCTTGGTCTCATTTTTGGGCCTTGTCTCTTACATTTGTCCAACGAAACATACCGCTTCGGTTGCTGTATTAGAAAGTAAATAAACGACTGTAAATGCTCATCTACAATTTAGAACTTTATCAAGCAAACTGCCTCTTTTGTCTCCAGGATAGTCAAACCATCCCACATTTCTTCTTCTGTTCTATTAAGTTTTCTTTCTGAGCTCAGCTCATTGATGATTTCTTTTAGTCAGTTACCACTATCCAAAACATTCAAGCTGCTCTCACAACCCTCAATTTTGAATGGATATCTGCCAAGCCTTCCTGCCCATATGCGACCACAGTTATCCTCATCATTGTCATCTCCAAGTTGTGGAAGTTTCACTGGCGTTTTGTCGTGGATCGAACTCCTTTTCATCCAAAAATGTTGTCTCTGCTACTTCCGCTGCTCTCAAGAAGCGTTTTGCTGAGGATTACCTCTTTGATCTTTAATAGCGCATTCTGTACTGTTTCCTTTTTCTTTTCCTACATTTCCCTTCTTACATTTATTTAGACTAGTTTTCTTTTATCTCCTTTTTTTTTCTATATATTTTGCTTTAACAATCCTTGTTGAAAACCGCTTTACTTTCTGCTACCACTGTAAATATACGTACAACAAATAAAAATCATTTAAAAAAACTGTGATGCAAATCGATTTCATTTTCAATTTGAGTTAAATAAGAAAAGACACCTTAAAAAGTCTCCAGAAGATTCTGTTAAATTTCGAAGAGTAACTGGCTTGCTAATATGAACTTTGATTGGATTGCAGGCACTGTCTACAATATCTTGGGATTTTTGATTGGTGTAGTCGAGGGCCATGTGGGTTATCCTTGGTACACATATTGGTAACAGTATGAAGCAACAAGTTGTTTAATAACTTGGAGTTTGATTGACTATATACTGTATATAGAGCTAATTAGTAAAAATTAATATAAAGAGATTAATATTCTCAGTTATCACAAATTTAGATTATTACAGGTAAGTTCATTTAGATTAACTTTTTTGAAATAATACCTAAGACTAATTTAATCTTTTTCAATTTCCCTTCTCATCATCTCTAAATCTCATTCTCATTTCATCCCAATTTTATCTAAATCTCAATTTCCATTACATCCTCATTTCATCCCTAATTTTACTTATTTTGTCTGAATTTAAAGTAGAAATACTGCATTCAAATCTCATTCTCAACAACATTTCAATTGGATTTTTTTTTTTTTTTTTTTTTTTTTTTTTTTCATATACGCTATTTCTTTTAAAACCCTTTAAAAAAAATTTTTTTTTGGATTTTCTCTCTAACAGATAAAAATGGAAGATACAATTCGAAAATATTGGTTAAAGCCATCTACATATAATACAGCTGTTGGTATTTATGCCTCTTTGCCAATTTTAATGGTCCCAGCCCTATTCATTGTAAATGCTCCTTATGGTAAATAAACATCTACTAAACGCGTGTATCTCACTAGGATTAAATATGATGTGCAGGTAGATTTGCAGGAAAACTTGGAATAGATTGGAGTTTATCTGGTAAATGGAGTTGGTCTTTAATGGAAATCATATCACCAATCGTATTTACAACTTCAATTATATTTACTCGGCCCACTGGCACTCCATTTCAAATGATTTTATGTACTGCCTGGATTATTCATTATATCAACCGTAGTATTATTCACCCTATAAGAGCAACCTCAATGGCACCTATTCATATTCTGCCATTTATCTGTTCTATCTTCTTTAATGTTTTAAATGGTTATACAAACGGTGTTTGGATTGGAAGACATAGTAATGCTACAGATACACAATTTTGGACTGGTATAATCATTTGGGTATCAGGATTTGTATCCAATATATATCATGATAATATCTTGTTTCAACTTCGACGAATCAATAATGAGAAAAAAGAAACCTCCAAAAAGTATTTCATACCTCATGGTGGATTATTTGAATATATCAGTTGTCCAAATTACTTTTCAGAAACTATCGAATGGTTAGGTTTTACGATTGCAACACATGGAAGTATTCCTGCAATTATTTTTACTATTGCAACAGCAGCTAATTTATTTCCAAGAGCATGGCGTACTCATCAATGGTACAAAAATCAATTTAAAGACATTTATCCAAAAAATAGAAAAGCAGTTTTACCTTTTTTATTGTAGATTTCATTTTATTCTTCGGGGGAAGACTTATTCTTTACAAAATATTTTTCATATCTATTAAAATGATTCCACATGTCTCTTTTTGATCTTTTTGACCCTAATTCTTCCTTTGCTTTAATCATATCTCGTCCATGCTTCATACAGGATTTATATACTTTTTCTTCTTCTTCTTGTGTCCATTCTGATTTGTCGATGTCTGGTGCTAAAACATTGTGGTAATGTTGTGAAATATGACGAGGTGTGCGTGCAATACCAGTTACTTTAGCTACAACAGCAAAATTTTTGCCATACTTTTCAACAGCATCTAAAATCCTATCACCTTCGTCTTTAGAAAATCTTCCCTTCTTTTCATTGGTCATTTGCCAACGCCAGCGCTCCAAACATTGTCGCTTAGTTCTTGAACACATCAATAAAGCCACTTGTTCCATATTGTTTTCTCCATACTTTTGAATCAGTCGTCTCAATTTATCAACTTCATCAGATGTCCATCTCCCGTGTTTAATACGCGGGTCTATAGTATGTTTGTAAGTCTGCTTAATCATGAAAAGAGGTCGTTGTCTGGGTAATTTTTCCTGAATAGATTTCCAATCTTGTATTTCATGGAATGCTCTTCCTTCGCCAATATCTGCGAGCGCCTTCAGCTCTTCTTTAGTCCATGGTCCTCTTGTATTGGAATCATTTATTAATTGGTATCGGTTCATAACGTTACTAGGTGAACGATCCACAAATTGGTGTGAAATAAATGTCCATCGTTTTCCATATGTATTAATTAAGTTGAGTAACTTTTCATTTTCCTCTTCAGTCCAATTACAACGAGAACGTAGGGATGCTTGCTGTTCTACTTTATGAGCTTTTTGGCGAAGCAATTCAATGGGAGAAAAATGAGGTTGAACGGGTATATCCTGTTCAATATTAGTGCGTGCTTCCTCGTTTGAATTAGATGTATGAAATAACGTCCGAGGTGTAACAGAGAAGACGGCTCGAGTACATGATAAAGTTAACTTGGAGTTTTGAAACAAGAAGGTATTATGGCTAACATTGAAAGCTTTTTTTAATAAGGCTGTCATATTAATTAGTTATAATAGAAGAAAAGAGAAAAAAAGAAAAGTAAAAAAGCTGTCTACTCCAGAGAGGGTTTATTTTTTTTTAAAAAAAAAAAAAAGAACCCCCTGCTAAGAGCACCCATCTGAGGCGCTTTGGGAGGGAAATTATTTTTATGTTATCTATTACTATTCATTATATGCGCAATACCAAAAGAGTCATTTGAATGCAATCTTTTAGAGGATACATGACAACAATTTCTGTGCCTTAAGTTTGAGTTTGAGATGCCTTTGCTACACCTGTTCTTATTTTTGATATAAAAAAAAAAGTTTTAGTAGAACAATAACTTTTAATTACAATACGCGATGATTTTAACACATCTCACAAATTAACAATATTGTTGATTTGCATTAGCCCGATTTTCTTCACCCTACTTAACTTTTATTAAATACCAAAGCGCAATATATAGTTGGAAAATGCGTAGACTTAATGACATTAAAAAATGGAATAGTCTTAAATATTACCACTATTTAGCATTGCTGCTAAAAAATTGTTTTTGTCACACCGCAAAATGTTAAAAAATGCAAAGATTCTTATTTTTTAGATATCTCTTCTAATTCTAAAAAAAAAAAAAAAAAAAAAAAAAAAAAAAAAAGAAAGAAAAAGAATTGAGATCATATTATGTCAAATCATAGTATCCATAGAAATGTAAAAAGGGATATTAAATGATAGAACGTTAATTATTAATTAATAAAAAAAAAAGGGGGAGGACTAGATATGCTTTTCCGGAAGAAGTTATTTGCAAAAAATTTATATGTAGCCACATATCATTTTTAATATCTTGATTAACTCTAGCTGCATTTTTGTCACAGCAATAACGAAGTAATAATGGAGTAATGATACATTACTTTTATAAAATATCTTAAATATATTATTCAAATAATGACCGTTTCCAACGTTTGTCCAATTACAGCAGTTATTGCTGTCAGTATTGAATATCCAAAAATTATAGCAAACATAAATGTAAATACATCGCGCATAAGTGCGATTATGAATAAAACAGGCGTTTATTTATTAATTTTAGTACTTTTCATTGCCATATATGCTGGCTTTGGTTGATTTAGTGTTATTTCTAAGTTGAAATGGGTTGCTAAACAACAATTCTCAATCAAAAATGTAAATTTTCATTCATACAATTTAACAAGTAAATCGATTAAATTTTAAAGCAATAAAACAAAATATTTTACAGCTGTAGTACACGTTTTAAAACTTTTATCGAATTTGGATTAATATTCATTGATTGCGAGCATTTTTCAATAGCTTTATCTTTTTAAGTAGAGAAAAAAAAAACCTTTTTTTACAGACATGTGCTATGCAATCCTTCAAAAACAATTACTAGCAAATAAAATTAATATAAGTTATATATATATATATATATATAATTGAACCTCGATTTAAGGTCCCTCGATATAACGGAAACCTCGATATAAAGGAGGTTTTTGTATCCACCGAAGACTGGTGGACAAATTTTACAGCTTAAAACCCCTTATTTCGAATTTATATTTAAGGGAACTTTTTATTTCCACATGCCCCTTATTTTATTATAATATTATTGGCCCCAAAATTAAAAAAAAGAACAGTTTAGGTCCAAAATTTTTTACTAGATGTAAATACTACTGAAAATGTTTTTTAATCTTTTGAGAAAAACCCATTTAATGTAATTTGATTGCATCTGCATTGTATTACGTGTTTTTTTTTATATCATAAATGTAAATCTACCATATCTTTAAGTATTTTGAAATCTTCATTATTTGTAGCAACAAAGTTTGAAGTAACATAATAACCTAAACTTGCTAGGATTTTTCGTCATTTTCGGGAATAACATCGTTTGTTTCTTCCAAATCGTCAATTTCATCATTACCATCATGGATCAAGGATGTGGTGTGATTATTTAAGATGTCTTCATTCCTTTCTTAAAATTGAAG
>JAEPRC010000342.1:0-44800 GCA_016758945.1 Mucor plumbeus
ATTGTTGCATAAGTTTTTGTATATGTTCTATGCACATTTAAAGACTTCTTTTGTGACCGTAAAATAAATAACTTTTACTACCATTTTGGGATTTTACGAAAGTGAACTATTTTAATTAATAGAGATTACGAGGGTTTTACTATCTAAGAATATGATGTAGATCAATACAGATGCATTGATCTACTATAACACCAATTATAGACTGAGACCTTGGATGTGAGACCTATGATGTATCTTGACATAACACACTTTGAGTATCTCTTTATTATTGCTGCACTTTAATATTTCAAGTGGCATGAACTCTGTGAGTGATACTTGTAAATTAAGTTATTTATGATTATCAAGCTTTTATTATGTAATTCCACTGCAAAAGAAATTGGTTGATTTAAACCATTAAATCACAACACACAAAAACTGAAAAAAAATCTTTACTACAATATCAATAATTTGTCCTATTTATATACAAATTCTATGTATTATATTTATTATTCATTCGATCAGTATTCATTCATAATTGTCATAGAACAGCAATTGTTACTATAGTAAAAATTTATATATTTTGAATCACAATTTAAATGTCAATCTCGTGTAAATAAAGTTGACATCTTGTACAACATCATCAATTATATAGAAAGAGATAATCAATGAACTTGTTAATAAAGAAGTCCATAAATTTTTATTATGTTTATTAAGCAAGTCCTTAAATTTTTATATTCACAAAGAACCAATAACTGTTCTACTTTCCAATCTACATTATCCATCAACTCATTCAATTAATCTTTCTAGTCATTCATTGGTCAACATCAATGATCCATCTCTTGTATTTTCCCCATTCCTGTAGTTTAGACAATTAATATAAATAGCAAAGTATTCCAGTTAGTCATTAACAATCTTATCTTATTTTTAAACGAATAAACAACATCTTATATATTATTTTACAAGTGTTTTTATTTTCATTTTTTTACAATAATAATCGTAGCACAGCATATGTTTGATTCATGCATATTTCATATATCTGAAATATGTCAAATATATCCCTCCTACTAGGGTCATTTCTTATTATTAGAAATAAATTAAGAATGTTGTTATCAAAAATAATCGGTTTCCTTTTTCGCAATAAATATTACAAATCCAAAGGTTTATTCTAAATTATTACTGTATACTGTATAATGATCGGATTTGCAACTGTACATTCAAAAAAGTATGCAATTAAAAGAATAATAAGTAATTAATCAATTCTTCAACTGTTATTACAATAAAAACAAGATAAAGTTTATTTAAATATAAAAGCATTATCTTTTATAATAATTTAGTATTAAGTTCCTGAGATACAGTTAATGGCGGCGTTGAACTATTAAATCTGTTTGAGAGTAATTTATGGATTGATGTTAATCAATCATAATTAAACCGTGATTGCAGAGCTTGCGGGATGCCTGGTTTTAATGCTACCCTTATTGTGCCTTATATCCGACTCCAGACTTGTTCTTTCATGTTCTAAATAGTAATCAATAGATTTTATGATGTATGATTGATTATAGAAGGCGATAAAGCATGGTACTTGGCGAAGTACAACAATTATTATGATAAGTTGCGGGAGGTAGCATTAACCATTAAAGACGAGCCGAGCTTTAGACGAGCTTGATCGAAACTCGTGAGACGAGTCGAGCCTTGTACTACACGAGCTCGAGCCGAGTTTTCAAAAAAGCTCGTTTGAGGAAGACGAGCTTTTGACTACTTTTCAAAAAGCTCGTACGAAAGATACGAGCTTTGTATTATTTACATTTTATGACAATTAGTAAATGATATAATATTACTAAACATTATAAGTTTGCCCTACTTTAGTCATTTATCGCTTGACAGACAAAATAAACCACTTCTGCCACATTTGAGCTTTTTGAAAAAAAATCAAAAGCTCGTCTTCCTCAAACGAGCTTTAGTCACACACAAGAAAAGCTCGGTAACTTAAAACAGGCTCGGCTCGTTTTATATGCCTAGGTAGCATAGCTAATTTTTTAATCAAACTTACCAAATAAACATTGACTCACGGAAGCTGAGTCTGAGATGTTTGTAGTATCTACCTATATCTATGTCCAAGTAGAGTAGCAGAATATACTTGGCTCAATATTCTTCATAGAGTTTGTATTTTTAAATGTTTTCAATAACAGTATAGTGCTCGAGCAAGATATAAGTGTATTTTGAGGCAATTTTCTAAACTCACAATAGGTTGTGGGAGTTACCCCTTGATGTTATGGGGGTAGTTACGAGGTGTGTACCTACTGTACTCTCACGTAAATTTGGATTGAAATTCGGCGAGAGGGGGTTTTTGTTGCCCATTTTTTACAGCCATAAAAAGTAGGTTTTTGTATCTAGTTTAATATTTGAGAGAGGTAAAAAATGTTATTGTGTGAATTTAATGAAATTCATCGTTGCCATGCAACAACATATTGCATGATTAAAATGATAAAAACCATAAATAACGAGATGTTCAAAGAGTTTGTTCTCCTTGAATTTAATAAATAATGTAATTCCTTATTCCTCATAAATATACAAGAAACTTTTGTAAATTCAATTAAAGTATTTGAATTGAATAACGCTATTTTACTACCCTGCTTCAATTTACAATGATGTGTTGTTCCATTTGCAACTACAGTACTATATTTTCTAATTTAAACATCCCCTACATACCATTGTATTGCAAAAAAATAATAACTTCGGCGAATTTTCTTTGAACTTTTATAAATCTCAGGTGTGGCGGCAGTTTAAATCCAAAATTTTCTGATGATGAAAAAATTGGATAAAACGATCCTAAATCTTTAAAATGCAAAATTGACAGCAAACATGTATAGTAACGTGGCTAACTCTATTAAGTAACCTCAACATAAAATTTAATTTTGTATCTAATGATATATTTATTGAAAACATGTATCACCAAAATTTTTGTAAAAAAAGCAAAAACATAAAAATTAGTTTTTAGTAATTTTAAAAATACTTTTATAATAAAATTTTAAAGGTAAAGTTACAGACAAATAATGCAAAAAAATGCCTATTATTTGAGGTATTATTTGACATTTTAGCTCAATTTTTCATAGAGTTATTAGCTTTTTTCGAAAAACTCAAATTTTGGACGAGGGTGTACAAGGAGAAATTGATGTTTTTTTCGAAATTAATTTTATAATAAAATATAATAAAACTAAATAATAGAACCATTTTTGACTAATAAAGTATATCTTTAAACGGTTGCTATCTCGAGTAATAGTCCATCAAAGCTGCGTTTTTGTATGCTTTTAATGGAAATAGCTTTATGAATAGTGTATGAGCTTAATTGGGTTTTTTGCTAGAATTTTTTTTATTTCTTATATATCTGTTTTAAAATATTACTCTTTGAGATTACTTCAGAATTGCGAGAGTTAGCAACTGAAAAATATATTTTTTGGTAATTTTTTTTGGTATCTTAAGGTACAGTCAGCGTAAAATGGAGTTTGATAATTCAAATCCCGTAATTGGAGCCTGATGTGTAGTAAATTTGTTTTTTGAAGGGGCATTTTGGTGCAATTTTTAGGGCAACCTTGTAAAAAGTATCCTAAAATACACAATCTGACCTCCTGTGTGCTTTCAGAGCACATGGATGGGCTCAAATGAGATGGTTAATAGCCTCATAAGGTCATCGATGAGCTCATATGAGAGTATCTCAGAAATTGACCGAAAAGTTAATCAATGCAAATTTAAGTCAATCTACTTTTGACATACCATTTGTAAATTGTATTTTCGATATAGATTTACGCAACTTAATCGTAGTACTACAAAACAGTCGAACTTCAACTTAAGGGCACTTGTAATTTTTTTTAAAAAGTCCCTTATATCGAGGACCTCCCTTACATCAAATTTAATTGTAAGAAAGAAATGAAGGCATCTTAGATAATCACACCACATCCTTAATCTATGATGGTAATGATGAAATTGACGATAATGGAAGAAATAAACGATATTATTTTTGTAAATGAAGATAAATCCTAGCAAGTTTAGGTTATGTTACTTCAAACTTTATTGCTACAAATAATGAAAATTTTAAAATACTTAAAGATATGGTAAATTTCTATTTACGATATAAAAAAAATCCCGTAATACAATGCAGCAGATGCAATTAAATTACATTAAATGAGTTTTTCTCAAAAGATAAGAACACATTTTCAGTATTTACATGTAATACAAAAATTTTGTACTACCTAAAGCTGTTCTTTTTTTTTAATTTTGGGGCCAATAATATTATAACAAAATAATGGACATGTGGAAAGAAAAAGTTCTCTTAAATATAAATTCGAAATAAGGGATTTTAAGCTGTAAAATTTGTCTACCAGTCTTCCGTGGATACAAAAGCCTCCTGCAGTAAAATGAGAAAAGCTTTAAAAAATATACAGTTTAAATCCTTCTTTATTAAAAAATGGATAGTGTGCAATAAGTCTATATTTCTACTCTATTTATATTATTTGTAATTTCATTATGCTTGGCAGTTTTTACTGTAACTGTCAGTGATTTATCTGAATTAGGAATCACGGGATTACCAATTTAGAGTATTTGTTAAACCATAATGTTTATCATGCAGATCAGACCATGCTACATTCCATGCGTCTATTCCTGTTTTTTATTGAATCACAAAAGTATGATTCTATTTTACTCATGCGATATCCATATGCTTATTCTTTTGATAAATATATTAGTTTGTCCGTGATTTAAGATTTATATTGAGCTTCTTGATTTATATAATCAAGGCGCCTTTTTAATGTCTGTTTTTCGACATATTTGTTAATGGTCCACATAGAACAATCCTTACCTTGGTCTATGTGTTTTTCAGGTTTATTTTATGATTCTACTCGTTTTTTAATTATATAATTCAGTTTATTTTATTGTATGTTACGTTACTCATACTTTTCATATTTTATGATTAAATCTATGTCATCTCTATTTGAATATCAGAACATAGTCTTATTTGAGATGACCTTTGATTTCTTATGTGTGGAAATAGTATCTTAGTTCAGCACACCTCCTTTATATCGAGGTTTGACTGTATATGTCATTTGTGTAATCGATTGCACTGCGGTGATCAAGAGTGCTATCGTTCACACGACATGTATTGGTTTAAAAGTATTTTATATTTTTGCATGCGTTTGTCATTGTGTTCACTTTGAGTATCTGTTTATTATTGCTGCACTTTAATATTCCAAGTGGCATAAACTCTGTGAGTGATACTTGTAAATTGAGCTATTTTATGATTATCAAGCGTTTTAGTATGCAATTCCACTGCAAGACTTATGATGTATATTGACATAATAGACACAAGAAGGGTCCCATTGAAACAACTCTACCGTTTTTGTATCACCAAAAAATATCAATTTTTGCCAAGATGAATTGCCACAAGATTTGAGATAAATATTGTTGCAAGAAAAAAATGTATAATTTAATAAAGGAACTAATTAAATTAAATCACACACAAAAAACTGAAGAGAATCTTTATTTATCAATAATTTGTCCTATTTATATACAAATTCTATGTATTATAACTATTCATTAGATCAGTATTTACTATCATAACATAGGATATATTTGTTTCCTGCATAATGCATGTACCTGATATTTATCAAATATATCCCTCACTCTAGGGTCATTTATAAGGAACACACTAAGAGTGTTGTCATGAGTCACTTAGTTCTCCTATTCCCAATAGGGATTACAAATCCAAAGGTGCATTATCTTCTAAATTATCATAACAAACTGTGGACGCAACACAAGAAAATCAAAATAATAGTTCATATAACAGCTTAAGACCTGATTTATCAAAAGGTCAACGTATAAAATTATTCAAATGAAAAGTATCGTTTTATTATGAGCTTATAGAGAAGGTTTATATATATACTAATTGGATGAGTGAATTAAATGTGAATAATAATATAATTAGAATGAACATGTGGATATAGTGTGAATATAATAGAATCATGCTTCTGTAGTCCCATAGTAGAATGACGATAACCGTATGGAATGCAGCATTGTATGATTTGCATGTCAAACATCATAGTTTGACAAATACTCTAAACTGGTAGTAATTCGGTAATTCCTAATTCTGATAGATCAAGGCCTATCATAACTGAGTTCCAAAATCAATTTGCACACTACGGGAAAAAAGGTGTAAAATGAGGTATAGACTACAACTTTTCTGAAAAAACTACTATGACATTCGCTGCAAAAACTGTTTTACATGAAGACGTTATTGGAAAGATATAGCTTTATAATGATCTTACGTAAAGAAACAAATAACTGCAAATTTTAAAATTTCTATTTTCGCGTTTTTTCCCATAGTGTTGACAAATCGATTCAAAATCGACTCAAAAAAAAATTGTTTAATTGCTCATAAACTGCAAACTAAGCTAAGCTAGCCTATTAAATACTTTATGTACAGCTCTAAGTTTTGCGTATACGAATGCAAAATTTAAACAAATGTTTCACATAAAATTTTCCGTAAAATAAAATTGACATTTTTAGTGTTTTTTGAAGATACACACTACTTTTTGTAAGCAAACTCTAAATTTAAAAACGCAATATAATGCGCAGCAATACTATCAATTGAATGAGCTATTGCTGAGCTTCTTAACAAAGAAAGCTAGATTTTATCAATTTTTTCAAATTGAAAATTTGAGACGAGGGTATGTTTGTCTTTTTTGGATCAAAACCGAGAACATTCTTTTTTTTATATATATATATATTTAAGGGTATCTCCGCGAAAAACACGTTTTAAAAAGAATAAGATTGCAATCGATAGAGCACAATGAGTTCTCTTATGACTAAATTTAGTGAATATTCTGAAATCTGCTACAAAAAATGTTAAAAAGGAAAAACAAAAAAGAGCCCAGAAGTTTTTTATATTTAAAAAGTTATAGAGCACTACAAAACACGTAAATTTTTTTATCAGTTTTTTTTAGTATAGCTTAATTTTTTAATAAAAATATGTGGGCTTAAAGTTTTCAAGTTTTAGCAGTAAAAGGCCTGCAAAAATCTGAAACATTAGCATTGAAAAAGTTATATCAACTGCAAGAAAATAGGATATTTTTGGATACTTGTTTTTGAATTAAAGTTGATCGTTTCAGGTACATTGTCTTACCATTATTTTTTGATGTTATTTAGTGAAAAAAAAAGTTGGACAGGGATGAAAAGCAAAACATTGTTTTTGAGGTGAAAGCAGTAAATTTTACTTGTTTTTTGGGTCTTTCATGAAATACAGAATAAATTTAGGAATAGATAGAATAATGTGACCAATTCATGTTTGTTTAGCAGTGTCTAATGTATATTCTAAAAAATGTTTAATATGGGGTTAGCTACAGAAAAAAAAGGGCGTGCTCTGATTTTGAAGATTGAAAACTATGAAAATTCAAATTTTGCTCAAACAAACATCTATAAAAACCTATTTTTATTATTGTTAAAAAATTTCCCCATGAGGAACAAAATTAATAACAAAGGTCACTCCATTACTGACAATCACCTCTTCATTTCGTATCGTCTATATACGATTTATTGTTTCGATGCCTCGGCAAGTAGGCCTAGCAATATTTTCGTTACCCAGCCTAGTTCACAACAGGAAGTTTTCAAGCCGAAGATTTATTAGTAGTTGTCTCTGTTTGTATATGATTTCAGGAATTAAGTAATTATAACAGGTACAACTTGCCAATGCGCCTTGAGATTGAATATATTCAATCTTCGCTGCATATTGTGAGCTCACTTGAAACTCTATTGCTTAAACATTAAAATGATTATATTCGTAACAAGTTTTTAAATCATTTTTATCTTACATTTTATTCATTTTTTTTTTTTTTTTTTTTTTTTAGTATAACTAAATTTCCCTGATTGATCTCTTTAAAAGTAATGTTTAAAGTGCTTAATCTCAATCTTTTGAATGTTATATTCAAGGGTTTGAACAACGCAGTGATCAAATTGTACTTTTCCTTATAAGGATGTCTAAAATGACAAAAAAAGTAAAATCGTCCGATTCGAACTCCAAGAAACTGATTATTGGATGTCTTAAGGCATCATCAATCGGGGATTACGACTATGATGTACAGCATTTGAGAGTGAAAGTAAAAAAAAAAAAAAAAAAGGTATCACAATGCATTGGGCCCATTTTTCATCTCTTTTTTCCGCTATTTTTTTTCTAATTACATACTAGAAAGATAGATCTTCTGTCATTATTACTGTAAGCTTAAAAAAATAGAAATTTCTTTTTGTTGTAAAACTTATCATGTGATTTGGATACATGTATACAACCAAAAGTAAAAAAAAAAAAATATACCTCCTTTTATACTAAACTTCTTGCTCTTTTTTTTTTAACAGATTAAACATTTAGAAGCCATTCAATGATAAAAGGAATAAAAGTTGCTGTAAGCTATCTTGTTTACCTCGATTAAATGACAAATTATATTAAAAAACAAAATTAGCTTTTTAAAGGCAAACAGCAACAACAACAACAACAACAACAACAAAGAGAAGCTTCAAAATCGTCTGCAGTAGATTCACAAAAGTTATTAGATTCCAACAATACAGCAATGCCTTCACCTACATTAAAAACTGACGCAGCAACAATAGCAACAGCATCATCTCCTTCAAAAAAATCGAAATCTTCTAATAATAGCAATTCATCTCCCAAATCCAGCAATTCATCTCCCAAATCCAATAAATCATCGAATGGACAAAATAAAACTTCTATTTTATCTCGAGCATCTATTCAAAACATGTTACCAACAACGAGCTCTTCCATAACCACTACCAGCACAACAACTACAACTGCAGATTCTCCAACTATTTCAGTTGATCCAATTGCCATGGTTTGTGTATAAAAGTAAAAATCAAAAAGTTATAAAACTGACGTATGTTTTGCTTATGTATATCTAGTCATCACCAACAGCAAAAGCAACATCAGCACCAGCATCGTCATCAGCATCGTCATCGTCGTCGTCATCACCAGCAGCACCATCAACAACTCAAAAGCATTCATTTTCATCTAATCTTAATAATAATCCTACGTCTCCATCTAAAAACCAACACAATTTAAAAGATAATGGAGCTTCTGTTCCAAAACAACCAACAAATAGTGCTATGGCATGGCTTAAAGGAGCATCTAAAGATACTATTCCAATTGGAAAAATGCCTCGACGACAAAAATCATCCAGATTTCATGTATATGACAAAGTTACATTAGAAAGATTACCATCATTCAAAGATGTGGCACCTGCAAAAAGAACCGAATTATTCCTTAAAAAACTAGCACAATGTCAAGTTTTATTTGACTTTAGTGATCCTTCTTCGGATTTAAACGGCAAAGAAATTAAAAGACAGGCACTACAAGATATGTTGGAATATGTAGCTACTACCAAAGGCGCATTAACTGATGTAGTTTATCCTGATGTAGTAAAAATGGTAAATATATATATATATATATATATGCGATGAAATTACATGTAAATTTTACTAACGCTTCCATTACAAGTTCTCTGCCAATTTGTTTCGAACCATACCACCTCCCATTGATAGAGAAGAAGGATATGATCCCGAAGAAGACGAACCCACTTTAGAAGCAGCTTGGCCACATCTACAGTTAGTTTACGAATTCTTTTTACGATTTGTAGAATCACCGGATTTTAATGTGCATGAAGCCAAAAAGTATATTGATCAAAAGTTTATTTTGCATTTATTGGAACTATTTGATAGCGAGGATCCTCGCGAACGGGATTTTCTAAAGACAACACTACACCGACTTTATGGAAAATTCCTAAATTTACGAGCCTACATTCGAAAATCCATTAACAATATATTTTTCCAATTTATTTATGAAACAGAAAGTTTTAATGGAATTGCCGAATTATTGGAAATCCTGGGAAGTATCATTAACGGATTTGCATTGCCATTAAAGGAAGAACACAAGACGTTTTTGATTCGTGTACTTATGCCATTGCACAAACCAAGTTGTTTGACAACATATCATCCTCAATTAGCTTATTGTGTAGTACAATTTCTGGAAAAAGATCCTAGTTTGACAAAACCAGTTGTAGATTGTTTGTTGCGTTATTGGCCAAAGGTGAACAGTGCAAAGGAAGTAATGTTTTTAAACGAAATTGAAGAAATCCTGGATATCATTGACAATCATGAATTTTCAAATGTCTGTGTGCCCATATTTGAAAAAATAGCCCAATGTATATCTAGTTCTCATTTTCAAGTTGCAGAGCGGGCTCTCTACCTTTGGAATAATGATTTTATTGTGAATTTAATGCATGAAAATGTCAAGGTGATTTTACCAATCATGTTTAAACCTTTATATACTTTCTCCCAGCAACATTGGAATAGAACAATTCATGGTTTGGTGTATAATGCCCTCAAGATATTCATGGATATGGATCCGCAATTATTTGATCAATGTACATATTATTATAAAAATAATGATAAAAAGTAAGTGTTTTATAAGTTGGCAAAAAGTGTCGTATTAACAATTTTGTTATAGGGCTGAAGAATTACAGAAAGATCGAGAAAATGCATGGGAATTAGTAAAAGAAGCTGCCATAAAGAATCAACAACAAGAAACAACAAATTCATAACAACAAAAAGCATACAGTAGATCACAAACTCTTCCTTTTAGAGTGCTTAATAATAATAATAACAATAACAATAAAAATAATAATAAAAAATCTTTTTATTTATTTATTTATTTATTTTTTAATAATTTTCATCTGTTTCATCCATTCTCATACCCAACCTTGCAGCCTTAAATCTAGACATTTTTCTAGGCACAACTTCTTGCTCTTGTTCTTGCTCTTTTTGGTTTTTCTTTTTAGGTAAAGGTAAATCTTCATCAATTACTTCAAATTCAGGTTTAGGAGCAAACGAGAAACCACCAGTAACAGCAAGCATACTTTGTTTCTTTTGTTGATAGCTAGATGTAATTTCCCTTAAATCCATATCGTCTTCAACCTGTTCTAAATCAACTGGTACAATATCTCTTTCCATGACAGCACCCTTCATAATCTTGTTGTCTAATTTATTCTTTCTAGCTACAATAATGCCGTTAGGCTTTTCTTCATCTTCTTCATCAAATTCCTGCTTCACCATGGGTATAAGTGCTTCAGTACCATCACTGGGTCGATAAAATGCTTCTGATCTATCACGAGCCACTTGAATCAATTCATTTAAATCAACTTGATTTCCATTGCTGTCATTATCATCATAATCAAGTGAAGGATAGTCATCTACTATTTCGCCTTGAGTGTGTTTGATTGCATTGAATATATCAGCAGGAGATCTTATTTTCTGAGATTTTTTAGATTCAGTAGTTTTCATGGGTTGAGAATAACTCAACGTTTCAGAAACAACAGAAGGCGCAGAGGTAAAATCATGATCACGAACATCTGTATTAGCGTCCCAAGTAACAGATCGTTTAGGTTTGATACGCTCTGCAACTAATGGTGTTGCTGATGTTGAAGGGTTTTCTTCTTCTTGCTTTGATTGTGCTCTTTGAAGTTTGAATCGAGACATTTTCTTGGGTTTATTTGATCTACCAGATGCAACCTGAGGAATGCCTTGATTGACTTTTTTAGTCTCAATATGTACCAATTCATCCTCTTTCTCTTCATTTTTAATAGGTGTTGTTATGGCGGCAGGAGAAGCAGGCTTTGGTACTGATTCCTTGACCGTTGCGATAGAAACAGCAGAAGTTTCGAGCTTTTTAGGCCGATCTTTTTGTTCTTGACGTAATAATTTAAACTTTGAAAACTTCTTTTTAGGTACTTTATCGTTTGAATCGGCAAGTGTTGTTGTTTCAGTAATTGGCTCTTGTTTTAAAGGCGATGACTCTTTGACAGTTGCATGAATATTCTTCTTTTCTTGCTGAGCAAGCTTGAATTTAGACATTTTTTTAGGTGATGGCAAAGGAGATGTTTCAGTAGAGTTAGATTCCTTGACAGATTCTTGTGCCTTCTTTTTAGTAATAACTCTAGGTGTACTCTTTTCATATAATTCTTCTTCTTCTTCTTCATCAGTGATTTCTCGAAGAGTGGCAGAAGGTACTTGAGGTGGTAATTCATCATAGCAAGTAAAATCTTCTTGATCTACAACACCATCTAATGGGTATTGTTCATCGTCTCCAAATCGATCAAACATGTTTTCTGAGATTTCAGTATCATAGCGATCATCATCCTCTTCATCATCGCTAAAATTGTCAGTTAGTTCATCGCTGTCATCTTCGTCGCTTTGATGCAGCTTCTTTTTTTTTGCTTCAATAGGAGTGGTAGCAGGAACAACAATATCTTTTACTCCTTCTTCTCCCTCCTCCTCTTCTTTTTCTTCTTCTTCTTCCAATTCTTTCAAGAGATCAAATAAAGCCTTGTTTTCACCATTTTTCTCTAACTTCTTCCTTTTATTATCTGCTTCCTCCATCATTTTACGAGCACGCAACACAGATTCTGGAAGTTGATTTGAAGGCTGTTTAGGCGATTTCTTTTTTTGCTCAAGTAATTTTTTCTTTTTAAGCTCTTCTTCCTTTTCATCAATGGGTGGTAGTTCTTCTCTAATCTCCATAATAGGTAATCCCTCTTCGTTGATCTATTTGGGAAGATTAAATTAGTATTTATCAATAAATATTCTTTGATAGATGCCATCTTAGGCCCTGTCAAAAATCCATCATTTTTAAAGAATTTATGCGTATATTTTGAAGCAGATTTTATAGCGAACAACATGCAATCATATACTCTGGCATTTGAACTATGTCTGGATTTTTTTTTTTTTAAAAAACAGTAACTAGCTGTGGTGCCTGCTTGAAAAGATATGCAATTTCGGACATTTAGCGTAGTTACATGTCAAAAAGTCGTTTTCTTGCTTTTGAACGCATATAAAACTCTTTAGAAATGCATGGACCTTTTGAACTGTTGGTAGAGCTTTCTAAGGTGGGTAACCTGTATAAAATTTACCTGAGGATCTGATGTTGTAAGAGCACCTGCGTCTAAAATGGAATTCTTCTTTGTTCTGAAACTATTCAATTGTGCTTCGACTAATCTTAAATTCTCATCAACAACTAATTGCAAAGAAATTGTGAGTTTTTTTTTCTAATCATTTAAAAAACAATGTGATAATCTAACCTTCTCTACGACGTCCTAAAATTTCAACAGCTTGTTTGGCAGATCGTTCCGCATAATATTGAGCACCCAACAAGACAAGAATTTCATTTGTATGAATCAATTTTCCTGGCATAAAAGCTAGTTTTCCCATAGGGATCTAATAGAATAGTTGGAATATATCAAAATATAGACCGAGAATTCAATCTTACCATAGCACTTTTAGTTGTATTTTCAGGCAATGTTTTTAATTGATTTTCCAAAGCATCGTAATCAGTTTTATAATCAGACCAACGTTGATATTCTTGTTCCAATGTATTTAATTGTTCTGAGAGCTTTGAAGTAATCAAGTTTATTTGATTTGATAAATCTGTCATGTTTACAAAATAAAAGAGACAAAGAGTTAGCTGATATGATGTTTTTCATTTCGCGAATATAATGCTACCATCAATACAATATTTCTAATATTTACAAGCCACTAATAACCCATTTTTCTTTTTTTTTTTTTTTTTTTTTTTTTTTTTTTCGAACTTATTCTGGTAAAGCTTTTCACACGTAATCTTTCTCGAAAATTTCCTTTAACTCTTCTTATCTTCATATTAAAAACCATTTTTTTTTTTTCTTTTTGACATTTTTATTTAATCTTAAAAAAAAAGAATTCGATCTAAAAATAAGAAAATGTTGCCAGTCGGGTATGTATTATTTTAGTAAAAAAAAAAAAAAAAATATATAATATATATATATATATATATATACTAAAAAAGAAAATAAACTATTTCTAAAATAGTCAAAAGAGACAAAATGAAAGTTTGGACCAAGATGTTGATTCAGACGATTCTTCAGAACAAAAACCAGCAAAGCGTAATGGTAGAAGAAAAATCAAAATTGAATATATTGAAGATAAAAATCGCAGACATATTACATTTTCAAAGCGTAAAGCTGGTATCATGAAGAAGGTTTTGATTAAAAAATAATTAAAATTTAGACATACATTCTTAATCCATTTTAGGCATATGAATTATCTACTCTTACTGGCACTCAAGTTTTATTGTTGGTAGTTTCCGAAACTGGTCTTGTGTATACTTTTACTACAACAAAATTGCAGCCTATTGTTACCAAACCCGAGGGTAAAAACCTTATTCAAGCTTGCTTGAATACACCCGACCCATCTATGCCAGATGTAAGTTTTGGCAAACGCGTGTTAATTTTTCGCATGATGTAACTTTATTTTTTATAAACCAGATGAATACTGCTGCGGAAAGTAAACTAGATGAAGGTTACATGCCCCGTCCATCTAATGACAGTGCTAGTGTTAATAATGCATCTCCTGTTCCTGTTGTAAATCGTATTCCTGAAGATACCCCTCAAAGTGTAAAATGTTGTTATTTTGATATATAAATCTTGTATTAATTTTTTTTTGTATAAATAGCAATTATCTCCTCAGACAGCTTCATCTCATAGTCCAATGATGCAACCCGCACCTAATGTCATGAGGCAACAACATCAACCCATAGTTGTGCCTCCAATGGCTGCTACTGCAAATGTAAACGCTGCTATTAATAATTCTTCTCAACAACAAAGCAGTGGTTCTGTCAACAATTATTCCCAATCTAACCAACCTCAATCTCAACAGCAACCTCATCATCATCAACAACATCATAATTCTCAAGCTTCTCCTCAAATGGGCATGCCTCCATATAATCAACAGAGATATCCTCCTCCTCAGCATCAAGGCTATAGTGGTAATTTACCTCAACCCAATCAATCTTATCCCCCTTCTCAACATAACCAGGCACAACATCAACCACAATATGGTGGCCCTCAACAGCCTTATTACCAACAATCACCTCAACAAACTCAACATCCATCTCAACAACAACAAAATAATCCTAATGGTCCTCCACCCCTTGGCTATTGGTCTTTTAATGATCAACAGCAAGTTGGAGGTGGAAATGCTCCCCAGCAGCACCAACAGCAACAACCACAAGTAAGACAAAATATCAAAGCTGAACGTCCTTGAATGATTGATATATTTTATAAAATTATAATAAAAAAAAAATCACAATTAAATCGATTTGAAAATGATTTGCATGAATTTTGTTATATTTAATAATTTGAGTTATGAAAAAAAAAAAAAAAAAAAAAAAAAGTTTATGTCAATGTAAAATACTCAAAATTACGATTTTGTAATTAACCAAATCTGTCCACACCAAAAGTTGTATCAAATGAATCTCTTCAAAAGTGTCAATTGTCAGATTTTTGAATGCAGCAGCAGATTAAAAGAAATTATTTCAAAAATCGGGCATTGAATTAGTACAGCTTAGATTCAGGGATAACGATTTTGATTGTCTTGATCTGAAGTTTAAATACTGTATTCAATCATCCTACAAAAACTTACAAAAATGAAAAGAAGAAAAGGTTACAATTAGTTTCAATCAGTAATTTAGTAATGGATTATGTATACGTTTGCTTTTACCAATAAAATCTATGGTTAATTGATCATTTGAGTTAACAAATTATGCAGTGCATGAATACCTACATCGTTTATTATATAAATCTAAAGTATTAATGTACCTAAATAATTCGTATTTATTGCTCAGCACTGAATCATTGTCATCATTACTTACTAAGTCTAACAATAGCACAAAAACAGGCTGTATACGTGATAAATTTAGATCACATTTAACTAATTTCGTGGCCATAGAAAATTAAATGGCAGCGTCAACTTGATGCATACAAACTTCATGCATTGACAACTGCAATTCTTTTTGATTGCAAAATAGTAAACTCCAAAAACTAACAGTTGCAATTCAAATTAAGAATAAGCATCGCTAATTCATACTTGAAAGAATAAGCAGAAAAAAGTCTACAGAAATTTTCTACTCTAATCTTATATCCTAATGCCTATTTTAGTGAATTTAGTTGCTATAACTATTTATGTGATACCAAATATTATGTGAATCAAATGCAGCCATACTTGATCGAACTGGTTTTGCAGCTTATTTAATTATAAGCATTTTATTTAATGTACAAAGTTCTTTTACAAGAGAAAAGATGGCCTTTTAATAATTAATTTCATAAGTCTAAAATTATTTTTCACTTAATTCTTAAATCATAATGCCTTTTTTTTTTTTTTTTTTTTTTTTTTTTTTACATACAAGTGGCAATGGAGAACCAAGAGTTTTGAGTGATACGTTACACATTTATACATGTACAACTCTGCTCAGTAATTCTGAGCCCGGGAAATTTGAAATGGTATTCGCCTCGCCTTTAAAGAATATTAAAGTTGGTTACAGGAATACCCCCAAATAAGCAATTGCGTTTCTCTCTTTCTTTGTTTCTTTTCTGATTTTTTCAAAGAATACGCAACATAATTCTTTCAATTCCTTTTTTTTCTTTTCATATAAATAATCCAGTTAGAAAACAAAAAAAAAGATTAGACAAAAGGGACTATTTGCATGTCTCAAGAAGATAAATCAACATCTAATAAAAATTTGCCTCTTACTTGTATCGATGATTATGAATTTCATCGTAGTCTTGGGAAAGGCAGTATGGGGAAAGTTAAACTAGGCATACATGTAGTTTCTGGAGAAAAGGTATAACATCAATTGCAATTGCAGAAATAAAGTTCCACTAATAATCAATGATATAATAATGAAGGTCGCCGTTAAAATTGTAAGAAGAGCTAATTTTCAGATCAATGGCTTCACAAGCTTAGGAAAGCCAAGGACAAAAGAACAAATGATCAAGGAGAAGGTTAAAGAAGAAACTCGTGAATTACGTACTATTAGAGAAGCTCACATTATGATGCTTTTACGACATCCTCATATTGTTCAATTAAGAAATTTAGTTGCTGTTGGTCCATATTTCTACATTTTGATGGATTATGTCAACGGAGGTCAACTTTTACATTATATAGTAAAACGTCAAAAATTATCAGAGCAACATTCTCGCCAATTCTCTAGACAGATTGTTAGCGCCTTGGATTATATGCATCGTAATTCAATCGTACATCGTGATTTAAAGATTGAAAACATTCTCATAGACAAGACAGGTCGGAACATCAAAATCATTGATTTTGGCCTCTCCAATTTGTTTTGCCCCGAGCGACGTTTAACAACTTATTGTGGATCATTGTACTTTGCAGCTCCTGAATTGTTACGTGCATCTCCTTACCGCGGACCAGAAATTGATATTTGGAGTTTGGGAGTTGTTATCTATGTTATGGTAACGGGATCTGTTCCATTTGATGATAAATCAATGCCAGGATTACATGAAAAAATTAAGCGAGGCCACGTAACTTATCCTACTCATGTTAGTCCAAGTTGCCGAGATTTACTATCACGGATATTTGTCATTAATCCAACGAAACGAATCATATTAGCTGATGTTCTGCGTCATGAATGGATGAATCAAGGCTATAACAAGGCTATCAAAAATTATCTCCCATTACGATTGCCTATCATTCCGCCATTAGCCCCAAACATTTTACAGCATATGACTCGTGGTTTCAACATTGGAAATGCCGAGGATATTCGAGTGAAAATGGAAATGATTATAAAATCTCAACTTTATCGATCTACTGCAGAACGTGTGGCAAATATACAACATACATCTGTTATACGTACGCCTCAAGATCTTGTTGCTAAACCTTATGATGATCCTCAGACAGAACCAGCTGCTTATCACCCTTTATTATCGCTGTATCATTTAACCAGAGAACGTTTATCACAACAAAAAATGGAACAAGAGTCTGATTCACCAATAAAATCAAATCAATCCACTTGTGTTACTCCAATTTCAGCAACAAACACTGTCGCTACAACACATTTTGAGGACGAAGAAGAAGATAACAACGAAGAAAACGACGATTTTGTTTCAGGCTACCCACAAAATGAAGTAGACGAAGATGAATCCATGACCTCAATTCAAGAAATAATCACAGTAACAACTCCACTATCACCTACCTTATTAACTATGGGTACTGGATCACTTCCATCGCCTTTAATTTATAGTAGTGCATCTGTATCATCTACAAGTAATACTTCGTCCATACCAGGTGATTTACTACATAATGCTGCTTCTTCACTGGAACAAAATAATAAATTACCCGATAATAACAAAAACAAAAAAGAAAAACCTCCAAAATCAAGTTTCACAAATATTTTCCATAGATCAACATCTTCTTTAGCTGCTATTTTTGCTAAAGTAATGTGTACTCGATAAGTATATATGTATATAAATTTTTATTAACTGTAAATAGAACATCATATCATTATATTAAATAAATAAATACATCGTGTTAATAATAACAATAATTAAAATTGAAAACCTGTGTCTGCTCGTTATAGAATAATAATTGATTTGTTATTGTGGATGATTTGGACGTTTTAAATGAAAATTTAAAATATATAGATATAGCTATTCATGCATAATTTACACTTGATGTTTTTTTTTTATTAATACTATCAATTAATAGTCATTTCGCATCAATGTTGCAAATGGTATTCATAATTTGCATGATAAGTAGCAGTCTTTTAATTAGGCAGAAAATCAAAGCATCTCAACCGATGAAAAATGTCAAAATTTCCAAATATATATATATATATATATATATATATTTGTTTTGAGGATATCTCCACAAATCAAATAGTAAATTACTTTTTTAGATTAGTAGCTTTATATGCATATTTGTAAGCTCTATCCATAAGTATACTTTTTAAATAAACTTTTTACCAAAAATATCTAACGAACCTCAAAAAACTGAAATTTCGATTTTCATCAAAAAGTCAACAATGACAAAATAGACTATATAAATAAGTGCTTAAAAATTTAGTATAAAGCTAATAAAGTTATTTTGTACCAATATAAATCTTAGTAAAATACTTTATTTTTGGGATGAAAGTGAAAAAAATCGAAATCTTCCAATTTCGCATATCTAAATTTTTTTTTTGAGGTATCGTAATAGAGAGTTACTACAAAGTATAAGGAATGGTGCTGGGTAGTTCTGCGGCTCTGAAACAGCCAAAAACCATGAAAATATGTGCATGAAAGATTGCTATTTTTAGCTATAATTTGAGTGCATGTTATATTCGAAGAATTTATTTACTATTTTAAAATATGCACCTATATATTTTGGGTCATTTTTATTGCTTAAAAGAATGTCAAAGTACCATCTCTAATTTTCTGTTTGGTTTAATTAGTAAATTTGAGGGAGCACAACAGAAGAGTATGAAAATAAAATAGCAATTTGGTAATATTTTTGATTGGGTCGTCTCCTCAAAATTGCGTTTTTGTGAAAAAAAAAAAAAAAGTACTAATCACGGTTTTTTCACTTTGGCCAAGTCTGTATTTAATAAGATATGAAATTGTCTTCATCATGATGAGGATATGGCTTTGCTTAAATAAGGCTCGAAATCATAGTTTTTGAAGCAGAGCTTGCAATTTGAATATGGTCTGCCAAAATTTAAATACCGTACGGTACGCTATATGTTGATTACTTGACAGTAGAACATATTAAAAGGATAACTTTAATTCATGTACATTTTTTAGAGGTATTATATGACTTTTTAAATATTAGGGTTTGCAGATCGAGAACTAGTAGTCATTTAGTAAATGTAAAATCATAAAGTCTCAACAACTATATAGAGCATATATATATATATATATATATTTTTTTTTTTTTTTTTATTCATCATTATCAAATTTCGACAGCAAACACACCACCTTGATTATCTCCTACAATACTAGTTTCTGCAAAATGATAATGTTCTTGCTTCAAATAATTATAGACACTAGGCTTCAATTTACTCTGTTTCTTACTAAGACCATTTGCTCCTGAATGATGCCCGGTACCAGTTACAATATAAATAATGCCTGAATAAGTAGCTTTCAAATGTGAAAGTCTTTCTTCCACAATTTCCATTGCTTCATCTTCATGTAATCCGTGCAAATCGATAAATGCTTCATGTTTTGATCTACTCTCAAAAATTCGTTGACTTGCTTCTGAATGCATTTCTTGCATGAGTCGATTGTAATGTTTTGCTTCCATTGAATATAATTTGGCTCTTGCTCCATCTCCCTTTAAGTAATATTCTGTAGCTTTACTAAACAATCTATTTCTAAGCATACCATATTCGATAGCTTGTTCTCTCTAAAATCAATGAAACAAAAACAAAAACAAAAACAAAACATCCCAAAAACATTAGCTATGTATCAAGTACATAAACGACAGAAAACTTACTTCCTTCATGTAAACACTATTAAGTGAACTGCCTGTTTCAAGCCATGGTATATGAACGGGCTGAGTCAATTTTTGATGACTATATCTGTGAGGTCTATGTAGTAAACTGCGTTTTGCATTAGCTGAAGCTGATTTAGGTGATGGCGAAGCCTTTTTCTTTTTAGCTGCTTCCGCAAAGTTAATGACAGTTCCTTTAATCATGGGGCTCTTTTTAATTTTAGCAGCAGATGCTAATGTTGGAAACTCATCTTGTTCTTGTTCCTTCAAATCTGATGTCTTTGCATTCCATGCACGAGGTTTAGTAGATGAGCTGCTCAATGCTGGATAATCACCTTGATTATACTTTACTGGGTCTTTCTTTTTAGGAGGTTCAGGTAATGCCATTTTGTTGGCAACCTCTTGAATATCGATATGATGAGAGAATTCACATGAATCTCCTTTTAAACAACTTCCTTGTAGCCTTTTTTTTTTTTTTTTTTTTTTTTTTTACGTTTGTTTAGTTATTTATAGAATACATTTCTTGTAATAATAAAATTAAAGAAAAAAAAAAAAACTTACCAAAACTTGCATATTTTTTCTTGCAAATCATGAACAAACCAACAATCTTTTCTATAACATTCACCAGCCAAGAAATGTCGACAAACTTGTCTTTTTTTCGGTGTGTTTTCAATAGTGTTTGTATTGGTTGGTTTTGATGGTAGAGATGTTGCTGACGCTTCTGCTGCTGCTTCTGCTGCTTCTGCTGCTTCTGCTGCTTCTGCTGCTGCTTTAGTATTCATCTTTTGAGTTAATAAAGATTCAATGGCTCTATCAACATCATAATCGAACATCTCTAAAGTTTCTACCAACTCTGCATCACTTAGATCACTAAAAATAGTTTGCATCATTTGAAGAGTTGACATATCTTCTTCGACGTTCTCTTTTGTAGCTTCTTCGACAGAAGGAATTTCCAAAGATAACTTATTCATATCTTGAATCGCAGAGGAATCATACAATGAACCATGATAAAATTGAAGTGTGGGATCGAATTCCTGCTCATCGCCACGTGAATAGGGTTCAAAATGATTCCAATTTTGATGGTGTTGAGGCTTTGGTGTTTCCCATATATCTTTAATATTAGAAGTAGATGTCCATTGCACATCGTTGTGTGTTTGTTGTTGTAGTTGATTAGAGGGCATGATTGGATTATTGTCTTCTTCTTCATCGATAAGCAAATTACTGGAAATAAACTGTTGACCCAACTCATTTATGTCATCATCGTCCTCATCATCATCTTCTTCTTTATCAAAAGGGTCAAATTGTTGTTGTTGAGTTTGAGATTGTTGAACTCGACTTGCAGTAGAAGGAATAAAGGATTTCGCTGTAACATTAAAGGAAGGAGTAAAGAAGCCTTTGTTTCCTGTATTCGAAGACCTTTAATGTTGAATTATTAACATTTGAAACAACTAGAGATTGTCATGAAAACTTACTTTTCAAATATATTCAAAGTATTAGTTGACCAATCTGTATGTTGGCTCATATTCAATGTAAGTTGCTCAAAGGATATAAACAAGTAAGTCTTTGCTGTTGCTGATATCTTTCTCCCTTTTTTGAGTACAACATAGCAGGAATTTTTTTTCTTGATTGTGACTAGATTATACTCATCTCAACAATCGATTAATCAATTGTACAAAACTTTAAAGCTTACAGATCAAAAGCCAATGCGACTAAATTATATGGTATATTACATTAAGAAATTGTTAGTACTTGTTTATATGTATATATGTATATATGTATGTATGTATATATATATATAAACACTGTTGTATCTGTATTGAAATGCTATAATATCATCGTTTTGTATCACTAAATGAAATAAAAATTCGGTTTGAGCCTTTATTTGTAGCACCAACAAGAATCGATGCCACTTTCTTAATAAAAACTTGACAAAATTACATTTAGAAAATAAGCTAGTATAATATAATATTGATTTTATTTTTAATTTCATTTTACTGTAAATGGTGGTTAATTATGATACATTTATAAAGGAGATGATGATATGAGTTAAAAGATAACGGGGAAAAGGGGGATTCTAATATGCTATGTACAAGTTTTGTTTTTTTTTTTTTTTTTTTTTTTCGTTTGGACGTATGTATTTTAAGTTTTTTTTTTCGATTCTATTTCACTTAGAAATGAACCATAGCATTTCTACGTCGAAGAGTATAAACAGGTAGTTCAACCATATCACCCAAAATATCGACAGTTACGATTTGTCTAGGATTCTTTGAGACACATTTATCAACATATCTTGGTCTCATTTGTGAGAAAGTAACATTTTGATGCATAAGAACATCAGTAGAGGAAGATGAAGCTTGATGTTGGTTATAGAAATTATTATTTGAGAGAACAGTATTCATTTTTTTTATTTTATTTATTTATTTAGATAGAAGAAAGAAGTATAAAAAAAAAAGATATATGAACAGGTTTTTCTATATAAATACACAAAATGTTTGTTTTGAATCACACGCTTATCCTCTTTAAGTAATTTAGTGTACAACTATTCTGATATTTCGCTTACACAAAGAAATTTTTATCGGTCAGTGCTCATGGCACGATAAATTAAACTTTCTATTATTGTTTTGTTATTTTCTTTTTTTTTTTTTTTACGTTGGATCACCTCTTATTTTTTCGTAATTTGTAATTCCTCGATGTGACGAAAACCCGAATTACGGCGAAGATCTTGAGTGAATAGTACATTTATATCCACGTTTTACTGACAATCGACGTATGTATATTAATTATGTATGGTTCGCTTTGTTTCCATTGTTGGTAGTACGCCTTTTTGTGTGATATTTGCCGTGTGCGTATATACACCCAGTGTATTTGTGTCGCATCTGCTACTATAGATTAAGTGTAGTAATAAGCGAATGTCATTGTTTATTGACAATCAGAGAAAAATGTGCTAGTAAAACATCTTCTCTCGCTTTCCTTTTTACCTAATGATATAATTAAATTGGGCGCAAAGCAATGTTTGTTGTTTGGCGTACATGAAATTGAGGTTAAGCGTTTGTTCGGTTACGATAGTGAATTTGTGAAACTTAGGTCAATTCTTTTAGTATTTTTTTTAACACTCTAAAAGAGAATAAAAAATCCCCAAGTGAAAAGGAAGTAATGTATAGTTGAAGGTATTTCGTATTAAAAAATATACAAAAAAACAGCAAGATTTCAAAATCAAGGGAGAAACATACCCCTTGTATGCGTACATTTATTTATCATACCATTTAGCTTATTATAGACACCGATGAAAATCAGCACACTTTTCTTCTAGTTCGTCAAACAAAGAATGATCTTCCGTTAAAACTTTTGACATTAACCGGATCTATTTCACTCTTACACTGATGGAAACCTATCTCTTTAGAAACGATTCAAGGTTAGTATGTTAATACCGACTTCAATGATGATGGCAAATGTAGTAAATATGCTTTTCAGACTCCCATCACTTTAATGAAAGCCCCCCTCAAAAACGTGATGATATGAGATAACATGACTTTTACTATAAAGTTTTCCAGTAAATACTTTTTAAGGCTAAAACTTATATTCCTCATTTTAGCAGTTACAATAACACAGTAAAAAAATTTCTTTTTGGTTAAACTCGTCTGTCTCTCGTAACCTCTTTTTCTGTAATATGCGATATTGTGAAACCAAGCAATCCAACTGAGCCTTGAGCAAAAAATGTCTGTTACACCAAATCCTGACGTATTTTCGTTATATTGAAGCTATATTCATTAATGACATTATGTTTCCTAAAAAGCTTAAATTATTGTCCATAATATGCAATCAAACACTCAGTATATACCCACTTTTCAGTAGCCTCGACCCACTTTTACATCTTTTCAATTTGTCAGATGATCCAAGTGCAGGAGATCGTTTTTGGTGGGTAACTTTAATAAATATCCAAAACAACCAGAAGTTAAAAATGCACTGTGAATATTCCCTTTGTTTTACATTGTAATATGTACTCAAGTCATGTATGTGCATTTATTGATAGAACATAACTTGGACACGACAAAATATATAATATGAATTGATTGTATTATGCTACCTATTTTTAAATTCTTTTATATTTTACGAAAGACTTGAAAATCAGGTAAAATCCACTGATTTCTCCTTAAGAATTGAGTTTCACTTTTCATCCCTGCTCAACTTCTTTTTTTTTTTTCACTAAAAAATATTATATGTTACTGTATCTGGGATGTTTTAATCAAAAGTAACTTATTCTTAGCAGTTTATATAATTTTTTCAGTTCTTATATTTCATATTTTCACACGTATTCCACAATTAAAACTTAGAAATTTTGAGCTTCCATATCTCTGTAAAACTTTAAGCTATTCTATCAATTTTTAATAATGAAACTTACTTAATTTGAAGTTCTTTGTAACATATTTAAGTACGAAAAATTCTAAGTACATTTTTTTTCTTTCCTTTTTTTTGACATTTTTGTAGCAAATTTTAAAATATTTGTCAAATTGAGCAGCAGTAATTTTTCATTCATGTTATACACCTCATTAAACTCTGTCGTACTCAATTTAGTTTTTTTCAAAATTACATGGAGATATTCTCACGAATGTACAAAAAAAAGTACTACTTTCCCATTTTTATGAGTATTCACTCATCCTAAATCCTGAATTTCAACAAAAATTTGGTTTTCTCTACGAAAAATATAGTTAAAAAGTTTAACAATGACTAGACTGATAGATATTTTTGCTCTGCATTATATCAGTAATTTAAATTTAAAGCAGGCATATAAAAAGTGGTTTATACCTTCAAAAAGCCTCTAAAATTTCAATTGCATTTATGCAATGTTGCGTCCACAGTTCTGTGTAGTAGGCACCTTGGTTAAGATTATAGCACAGTTTAATAGGACATGTTCTGTATTGCTGTGTAATAGTTTATAAAGCTCAGTTAATATCGTGGAATGCGGGATTATTGTATCACAATATCACAGTAGCACCAGGGGAAAAAAATGTAATTAAGTGTAAAAAAATGTTAACATTTTTTTGTGTCGACACATATTTACATTTGTACAGTGGGATTTGTATATAAAATAATGTTAACATTAATTTAAACAATTACTGTGATAACTGTGTGCAATTTAATGTTAACAGTTATTTACACATTTTTTTAGTAAATATATGTAATAAAATGTTATATTTGTAAACTGGTAACTATATACAAAATGTTTTAAAACTGCTTTTTTTATTTTTTCTCTCCAATAAAAAAAAATATACAATATAATAAATGAAATAAAGAAGCTAAATAAGATATGATAGAAATCAATTATAGTATTATTAATATACAAGGACCTGTTCCTCCTCTTCCTCTGTCGCCTCCATCAATACTGTATTTTTTTGAGTAGATTCTGATGACGATGCAATTTTTTCATTTGCTTTTGTCTGTTTTCCTATCTTTTTGAGTTTATAAATAAACAAAATCAATTAATGTTTGTCTAATCAATTACTTACAACTTACGTTTTTTTAGTGTTCTTTAAATCCATGACTTTTTGGGCCCATACAGTTTTCAAAATAAATTTAGCTGACCATAAGCTTTCATAATTATCAATAAATGATCATTTCTTCATTTTCTTCTTTGCTGCATTTACAGCGATTTGGCATAATTTATTCCGTTGAAAGTGGGAAATGTTGCTCCAAGTTAGGAGATTAATCAGCTTACAGTTTTGTGATTCTTCAAACGATTCCAAAACTCTGTGGTATTTTTTGTTAAAACATTGAAGGCAGTATGCAGTATCAACATGCGTTGATGAATACGAATTAGATAAAAATTTGTCAGCGAATAGTTGCTTGACAATGCTTGGAGGGTAGTCATTTGACTTCAAATTAGGCTCAGATATTGTTGGTTCCTCAGCAATTTCAAATTCATCTTGGGTTGATATACTGGAGATGGATGGTTGTTGTCTTGTAATCAACTGAGACAAACTATCAAATCTTTGATTAATATGAGAAATCAAACAATTTTCCACAATCGCACTGTCATATACTCCAGATGGCTCGGGGAAAAAAATTGGCACTATACCCTTGAACGCAATGTAGTGAAAGAAACCTGACAAATCACGATTGGAAAATTCATAAACAGGCGCATAAACTAGAAAGTTTGACAGCTACAATTAAATCCAATGCAACCCGAAGAAAAAGATCAAATGAGGATTTGCTATCAACAGCCCAAGGAAAGAAATCAAAAGAGAATTTGTCATCATCTAGCCAACGGGAGGAGCGTTTAAATATGAGTTTGTTACCATCTAGTCAACAAAGAATAGTAATCTATGAAACTGTCAATGATGAAGATGTTATTGATTTTGATTTTGACCTTGAATGTGATTATTGATTATGATGATTTCGAAAATAGACAAAGTGACGTAGCTGAACAAGGAGATGAAGAGGAAGAAAGTAGCAAGTACTTGGAGTCTGAAAGCATGTACAGTCAAACCTTGTTGGTATAAGGTCCCTCAATATAACGGAGACCTCGATATATATATATACACTATGGGAAAAAACGCGAAATTGACAATTTTAAAATTTTCAGTTATTTATTTTTTTACGTAAAACTATTATAAAGTTTTATCTTCCCAATATAATCTTCATATAAAACAGTTTTTGCAGAGAGTTTCATAGTAGTTTTTTCAGAAAAGCTCTAGTTTATACCTCATTTTACACCTTTTTTCCCGTAGTGATAAAGGAGGTTTTTGTATCCACCGAAGACTGGTGGACAAATTTTACAGCTTAAAATTCCTTATTTCGAATTTATATTTAAGAGAACTTTTTCTTTCCACATGTCCCTTATTTTGTTATAATATTATTGGCCCCAAAATTAAAAAAAGAGAACAACTTTAGGTACAAAATTTTTCTATTACATGTAAACACTGAAAATGTTTTCTTATCTTTTGAGAAAAACTCATTTAATGTAATTTAATTGCATCTGCATTGTATTACGGGTTTTTTTTATATCGTAAATAGAAATCTACCATATCTTTAAGTATTTTGAAATTTTCAGTATTTGTGGCAACAAATTTTGAAGTAAAATAATCTACACTTGCTAAAATTTTTCTTCATTTACAGGAGGAATAACTGTTATGTCAAGATACATCATAGGTCTCACATCCAAGGTCTCAGTCTATAATTGGTGTTATAGTAGATCAATGCATCTGTATTGATCTACATCATATTCTTAGATAGTAAAACCCTCGTAATAGTTATACTAATGAGTGTGTATAAATACATCCAAAGGATGTATCGTTAATAAAAGTGTAATATTTTGGCAAGATTATTCTTACAGATTCTTTTGACATTTCAATAAATCGTTTGTTTCTTCCATTATCGTCAATTTCATCATTACCATCATGGATTAAGGATGTGGTGTGATTATCTAAGATGTCTTCATTCCTTTCTTAAAATTGAAGTTGATCTGTTGTGTTTTAAATTTGATTTAAAGGAGATCCTCGATATAATAAGGGGCTTTTTAAAAAAAAACCACGAGCGCCCTTAAACTGAGGTTGGACTGTACAACCTGATCAAAAGCAGAACTGAGAGTGCTTTGCAGCCTTTAAATGTTGTCATTCAGAAACTATCGCTTTGCCTTACGAACCAACACTATGGCCACCGGATAGGTTTTTGAGAACACCGATGCTATCATATGGGCACATTTTTTCTTAGTAAATGGATGTGCTCATCGAGCTAGGATAAAGCCGAGGATGTGCCCACGCGAACACATCGATAGGCTTAAATGAGCACATCGATAGGCTTAAATGAGCACATCAATAGGCTTAAATGAGCACATATTTTGCAAAAAAATGTCACAAAATGTGCTAAAAAATATACTCAAAAATGTGCTCATGAATAATAAAAAATGCATTCAGAAATATTCAAAAAATATTAAAATGGATAAAGATTGCTCTGGTTTTATCTCATGAATTTATAGCGATAAACGCTCTTTCTTAATATGTAACTTTGAACTGTCGTATTTTTATAGTGGTACATCAATTTATCTAGCGTATGAATAATTAAACTGAACTAACCTTTATAATTACTAACAATGTCCAATTGTACGCAAATGGTAGAATTCATCATGGCATAAACTGCTTTTGTTCTTTAAAAAAAAAAACATAGTAGCGTCTCAAACTATAAATTAATTACAGAAAGTGTTAGCTTTAATAAAATTCAGGTACATTTTTTTAAGATAAATAAAATATAACACTTACAACTAGTAGTGCACAAGCGTATATAAAGCATATCAAAAACAAACGAAAAAATCAGTTCTCAATAGATTATAAAAAATCTAACTTTCATACCTTTTATGTAAAATAGCAAGCTATGTGGAATCTATATACTACTGTGAAAAAAAAAATTCATTTACTACATGGCACGAGAAACCAATAAAATTGTGACTAAAGCTACATAGATACATACGTTTGTAAATTCAGAAAACAAATAAAGAGATCTTTAGATTATGGCAACCTAGTTAATAAAATTTCTAGTTTGATCAAGAAATTATATATTTCTAATCTTTTAATTTACCATTCGCGTATCCAGAATGTTTGATGTTAAGAAAAAAAGAAGAAAAAAGAAAAAACTAAAAAAAAAATTTTTTAACAGTTAATTATACATGTAGTTTTTAGTCATGTGTATTTGTGTACTTGATGCTTTTTTTACAACGCATGTTTTATGAGGAGCCTTTACTATGTGAAGAAAAATTAAAATCATTGAATAAATGAAGCTTTATACTCATTAACGGTATATTATTATACTAATTGAATATTATTGTAATAACAAAAAATGTCTTGAAAAATAGAGCAAATGCAACAGCAGAGTTTTGATTAAGATTCTATAGAATTTCATTACATTAGCACCACCAAAAATATAATATTCTTAAATAAAATAAAAATTAAACAAGTACTAGCATATGTAAGTATAAAATATATTCAACAAAATAGTATAAAAGAGGATGAAAAAAAAAATTGTTAGAAAAGAAACTAAAATTGTTTCAAAATATACAAATGAGAACCACTGTTATTGTTACATGTTACTATCCTAAAAAAGAACGTTCATAACACAGTAAGGGAACATTGATCCCAGTAAAAAGAAGATTTATTCATCAATCATATTAATAGTTGTACTATCATTATTATTATCATCTATACCATTACCTGTATTAGCAGCAGCTCATTTCTCTTCTGCTACTTCCTAATAATTGATAAGCAAATTAGTCGAAATTATTGATTCGAGAAGCAAGTAATTAGTTACCAATTTTATTGAAGCATCATTACGAGCATCTGCTCTTCTTCGACGAAGTTTGAGTGCCTTCAAAGCTTGAGTAATCAAACTTCTTGCGCACCATTGTTTTTTACACATATATATTTGAAGGCCTTGCGAGTGTGCCTTTTCTTCGAGCAACAAAGAGAAATACCGTTGATCATCATCTCCCAGTTGGTTCCAGCTTAATGCACTTGGATGCATTATTTCTATAGCATTAGTAATTTCAATTGCAAGAGAATGCAATATCTTTCTTCTTGCTTTCAATGCATTACTTGTCAAAGGAGCAACAGAAGAACCGTTTTGGAGCAAATGCAATCGTTGGAGCATTGCATCATATCTTGGGACAAGACCAGCTTTAGGAATCCCCGTAATGTTCGCATCAACCACTCGAGGACCCCTGTGGTTTGGTGCTGTTAAAAGCCGACTTCTTTGAGCTGGATCTTGGTGTACAGCAGTTTCATTAGCTTCACCATCATTTAAAGGAGGAGGCACAGCAAATTGTCGGTGAAAATTATTTTCCAAGGAACTAATGCGAACATTTCCATGGTTGACATCGGCTCTAATACTCATCAATTCTTGCAAGATTCTTGCAAATGCCTCATTTATATTGTTGTTGTTAGTGTCCATTTTGTGTAGATTTACTAGTAGAATGTATATAAGATATAGTTATTGAAGTGTCGGAAAAAAATAAATCAAAACTTTTGATTTTTTTATGTTAACGGACAATGTTATACATTGTACCAATTGCACTTAAATCGAATCGTAAAAAACAGTCATTTATTATTTACAGACGTGTCGTGTGCAGAGATGTATATAATTTAGTAGATTAAGTATTAAGTTATACAAAGATAATCTTTATTATTACTTTACATTGATTTATAATATTATGCTAATTAAAAGGTTATAAACAAGTCCGTGTGAACCTGACAGCTGAAGTGTCATTTCTCCCTTTTTCATTTAAACCTAATTTTAATTTTTGTGTTTTTAGTTATTTCGACTATATTATTGGTATGAAAAACTTCAAAGACTACTGCTAACGCCATTTTAAAGGTTAATAAATAATTGAAATAAACTAATAGCTTTGTATTTTGTTTAGTTTCCATTTCATTTCAAAAACCATTTTCAAACATAATGAGCAAATTAAGTAATTCTATTGCACTTTATGTAATGAACCAGGACATTCACATCGAACTTCGCGCAATTGCAGGTTAAACCCATCGAACCAAATATTGAACATGCAATGGAACAAGGCTCATAGTAAAGCCATTACTGAGAAACATAATAGAAGCAACAATAGTAGCAAGGTCACATATTGGAAAGTCATATGTATACCTAAAATAAAGCTTATATCCTCTGGCAATGACTCTATACAATTCAAACGCTGGCAATTTCCTATTAGGCTTGCATTTGCCATGACAATCAACAAGGCGCAGGGCCAAATTCTTGATGGTATATGTTGCGCTATCAAGAGTCAAATCAGCAAAATCAATCAAAATTTTACTATGCACAAATCGTACTTCAATTTCTAAAGAATTTTCCAAAAACTATACCAGAAACGTTGTTTTTACTGAAGGATTCCAATCTCCTCATAATCAACAACTTTTTTTATTTTCTCTAAATTAATATACTATTATTCAAAAAAAAAAAAAAAAAAAGAAAAACTCCACTTGTTTGAATTCTTGAAAATGAACAAGCGTTAATATTTCTTTTATAAGAATAAATTTTAACGTCGCTTCAATAAAGTTTAATAAAAAACTTTTTTTTTTTTTTTTTTAATTTCTTAAAACACAATAAAAAAAAACCAGCCTGCGGCAACACGAGCTTCTTTCAAAGCGAAGAGTAGGCCCAAAATTTTCACCGAAACGGAGGGTCAACCTTTAAAAAAGCTCGTTCTATTATTAAGTTGCAATAGTTATGATGAAAGTTAATTGATATGCAGATTTGCACCACCTTAAAGATTCAGTTACCTCTAAACAAGTCAATGTAATGACATCGGTTACAATAAATCATAAAACATTGTACCATTTGAGGTGCATTTGTACAAATAGAAACTACCGCTAATAATTTGAAATAACAAATATAGAAGCAGTTTAGATATAATGTGTTAGTAAACACCTTTGACGATTCAATAAATGCCATCAAACTTGAAGGAAAACCAAATTTAGTAATCGTATAGTTGGTATTGTTTTGATATTAAAATGGCAAATCATGCAAAAAGCATTGACCACAAAGGAGCAGGACAAGTTTAATAACACAGACCTCTTTTGTGGGCTTGGCTGACTGTTCGTCGTACCTATTTTATGTAAACTTAATTTGAGGAGTAAGCTTTATATGTCTGAACCCGATAGAACAAGTATAACATAAAGGAGTAGCCGGCCAACAGATTGATTTCTTTGATGGTGGTGTTGTTGTTGTTGTTGTTGTTGTTGTTGTTGTTGTTGTTGTTGTTGTTGTTGTTGTTGTTGTTGTTGTTGTTGTTGTTGTTGTTGTTGTTGTTGTTGTTGTTGTTGTTGTTGTTGTTGTTGTTGTTATGATTGTTATTGTTATTGTTATTTATCGATTTGAATAGAAGACTTCTTGATATATATATATATATATATATATATAGCATTTGTGTAATTGATTGCACTGTGATCAAGAGTGGTATCATTCATACAACATATAATATGGTTTAAAAGTATTTTGTGTTTTTGCATGCGTTTGTTATTGTGTTCACTTTGAGTATCTGTTTATTATTGCTGCACTTTAATATTTCAAGTGGCATAAACTCTGTGAGTGATACTTGTAAATTGAGTTATTTTATGATTATCAAGCCTTTTAGTGCGTAATTCCACTGCAAACACAATTAGCGCATGCCAAACTCAATATTATTAATAGACGGCGTTATTAATATAATCATTAGATCTCCAGACACGGACCTTCCATCAACGAATTAAACAAGAACAAGGCAAGTACTAAGTATGAAACATGTCAACTAGGAAGAGCATTCAACATGATGTTTTCCTGATTTATTAAATAAACATGGACAAATACTTAACATATTGATCTATTGGTTTTATAGTTATATTTTCAGTAATAAATAGTGAATTGATATAAAAGACCCATACTTTTATATCTTAATAAACTTAAGACTTCTTTTAGTTTTTACATACAGTCGGAAAAGCTGATACATTATTATCTTTTTAAATCGTATTTTATTTATGAACTTCAAGAATAATTCAGCCATAAAAAACAGGCAGTAGCAACCCTATATATGCGAATTTCAATCCGAATAACTACCAACCTTACATGGATGTAGGCGTGTATCTCATACACAGTGTTTGAAAAGGGTAATTTTTGAAACGTACTATGTGTTGATGAGAAAAGTATTTTTAAAGTGAACCTATATTTCACTATCTACTGCAAACTTTCTCGAAAACGATTATAATATAATCTCTATTGATGCTGATACAAGTAAGTTGCCACTCTATGTGAACATTGATATGAATAGGTACTATATGTATCTCAGATATCAGCTCTCATGAGCCATTTTGTATTCGGTAAATTTGAAAAAAATGTTGATTGCCTGCTATTTAAATATACCTATTTGAAAGTCAGTAATACCACCAATTTTGGCCGAATATGAATCCAAATGTGCTCTCATTGCAATGGTGGGTACATCTACTGCTAATTCACGAAATTGCAAAACATTAATCACCACCTAATTGTTGTGAGAATGAGTAAATAAAAGAAAATGTATTTTTTTAAACTGTTTTATATGGAATGTTTCAAATGTTCCGAAAGATTTGTATAATCAAATTAAGATTCGAAATTAAATTTTGATGCTGCATTTAATGCGCAATATATAATACACAAATAACATATGCTGATTTCAATTGCTCACAGCTGCTCTAAAGAAGTAAATCATACGCTTTAAAAAAATTTCTCTTTTTATGTTAAAAACAAAACAACTTAAATATCGATAATTAATAAATATTAATTTAAATAGTCTGAAAATTTAAAATATGGATTGCAGCTACAATGGTACTGTACTTAAAGCAATATATTTCAACAACTATTGATTTGCTTCTTGAATTGAAGGATAAATCGTATCCTTTTTTCAAGTGTGATTTGTGGAATGGCAAATCATTTCAAATCAAAGACAGACCTCAATCATCAAAGAAGCAGATCATATAGCAAATGCAGCTCAACTTACACTTAAACTTATGGAAATATTAGCAAACAGGCTCTGAATCAAGATTCAAAAGATAAGGGTTTTATGAGTTATTGAAGAGAAGTTAAATAGAAAAAACCATCACGCTTTTGTTTTAGCCTTTGGCCCATTCTGCAATTCAAGCTTCAGATGTGCATCCAAAAAAAAAAAAAAAAAAAAAATTTATGGTTTGAATTTTAGTTGAGAAAATACTCTACATAAACATTGAGTAACGCTATTCGAAAAACCAGTTTATTTCAATGAATAGTGATTCAAATGATATGAGAATTCAATGATATTACAATAATATTGTGAATTTTTATATTCTTATTTTTAAAGATTTTGGGAGTAGCAAACGCTGTATAGAGATACCAAAATAAAATGGAATCAAATTAATTGGCATGCAGCAATATAACTACTTTGTTGAGGTATTCGACCTCTAAATACCTCTAATTTAAGTAGTAAATTTAGTTTAGGAGAGTCTATATTAACACATAATATAGGGCAGACAAGCTACTTCAAAATGTATTCATTTCATAACATCTTGTATGAGGTATTAAATGTATGAAAAAGACTCTACTGTGTTCTTTGTTTAGACATCCAGCAATAATGACTCAAATATCTTAATTCAAGGATATAATGAACAATATAAAATTTAATCTTCGATCTATAAAATATTATCACAACTCAACAGGAACCAAAATCTTGGTTATGTGGTATCATGATGTATTACATGTATCATAAAAATATCCGCTTACATTACTATATGCATGCGATATAATACATTTATCGTACATCAACAAAATTTTTGCGGTTAGAAAGTAAAGCACATATAACAACCAATATTTCATGCTTTTGAAATATTTTAGCATCCAAAAAAAAACTCGAGAACTTTAATAAAAGATTGATACTATTATAATAATATTGAGTATCTGAATAGATGTCTTTTTCAGTTCAAATTAAATTACATATAAAAGATATGTATTCTACACATAACATAATAATAATATTAATTATTTGTTAACTAATATCTAAGTTTTTGATAGAAAATAATTCAATAATAAACCAATCGATATATTATATATATAAAAGCCGGGTGAGGGAGTATTATATATTTCATACAAAAATGTATCGAGTTAATTACTTGTATGGTATAAAAATAAACTGAGTGATTTAATCATAAAAGTAGTTTTATTAGCAATGAAGCGTTCATGTACAAACTAAAAAAAAAGCAAGGATTTGCAAGTTTAATTATACGAAATCTACAATGCATTTCAACAACAAAAAGTGTCATATGAGTGTGAAAATCATTGTCGATACATCATCATTCATGTAATCGTCAAAACTACTAGTATTTAATAAACAATCAAGCATGTGTGCTTTATCATATATATCAAAGTACTGATGACACGAGAAATCGTTACTGCTGTTGTTGTTTATTATATATGTATAGTACATACAATAATGGCATAAGCAAAATATATACAAATTTACAATTCAAATTATCATTCAGCTGCAGATATATTCTTAATGTATATAAAAGAGAATTCCAATTGTATAAAATTAAGGGGGGGGGGTTTGATATACTGCTACTAACTGAAGTGCCACCTACATATACATGCAACATACATATAAATATTTTTCGCTCTTTGTTGTTGTTGTTATAGTGACAGAAGCTACCTTTTGTTGTATATGGATGTATATTCCTGATATCGCATTATTTATAGCATTGTTGTCATCATGCACTATAAAACGAATAATCATACTACATATTATTTACGTTTTAGTGGCTAATCATTTTTGATGTACATAACATACACTATTACCATCAAATAAGCTATTCTTATACAATATGTAGTCAAGAAGAGTAAATGGAATTATCTTTCTTGTATAGGAGAGATTATCCTATCCATACATTTGGTGGTAGAAGAATAAGAATGATCTACTCTTTAGATAAAATTTGAATATAACTGAAGAACAGTAGGCGTTGTTTATGCTCTGTATTTGATTATACAAACATATATATTTCTACATTTACAATAATTTCGATCAAAATTGCCAATTTCCATATGCTTATACATTTTGAACGATAAAATATATAAGTGTACACAATTCTATTTTATTTTCATATTGACTGTTTGATGTCGCAAAACCAACGTGGATTTCCCTTTCTGTTTTTTTTTGTGCAGAAAGCACTTATATCACATTTTATATCCTTAATAAAAAACGTAATTTTAACATAAATGTAAACAATAACAAATCTGGTTTTCTTTATTTGCATGATTTATCCTTGTATCTTTTTTTACTGAAAAGCGAGTTTGCTCTAGAAAAGGAGAAAGGAGATGTTTGTATATACAATGATTTACTGGACCGTGCGTTTGGAAATTATTGTCATCCCATCAAAAAAAAAAAAAAAAGGTTGTCTTTTTTGCTTCTCTTTTAATATGAAATATAGTACTTAATTCTACAAATGAACAAAGAAAATATTATGTACTTTATTATTTGCTTTTGAAAGCTTATTTGTCAAAATATAGCAATTTGTTTATTTTCTCTCTCATTCTCTTTTTCTTTTGCACTTAATAAACACGTTCAATTTGAGGGTCTCCACGCTACACAGAAAAAAGAAAAGATCTACGTCTGGCATAAAATACTGTTTGTGTCTACAATAGTATCACGCGACTTTTCAAAAAGTCATTTTTTATCATCGGCATTTTATTCAATGTCTATTGTCAAATTGATAATTCGTATTTTATGTGTCTGAGTCAAGAAATAAATTAAGGAGAAAAGTAGGAGATATTGAAAAAACTGAAAAAAAAAAATGAGTATACAAAGGGGGGGGGGAAGGATAAAGAGGTGAGCTGATTGTATGTTGTAAATAGTATACAAGAGGAGTGTTTATTATATGGTATTTGATGCTACACAAAGAATCAAATATTATCACAAGAACATGAATAACAGCATCAGCAGCAGCATCACATCTTGTATTTCTTTACTTGAAACAGATATGACACATGCTCAATCTACATTTTCGTTAGGTTTGAAGCCTAATCTAATAAAATAAAATAAATTTACAAAGGGGTAACATCTATCAAGAAGCAGAATCAGGAAAGGAAGAGGAGGGTTATTATTAGCTAAAAAGAAGGGGATAATACACACACACACACACACACACACACACACCAAAGCTGCAAACATCACTGCAAACAACAACAACATGCAACAACCTATACAACGAGAATAACAAGTCAATTATGCTAATTACTGCAGGTGGTCCGACATCACTAAGACGGATATTTCCAACAAATAAGTGGTTTATTATAGGCCTATAGAAGCAGGTAACTCTATGTTATCCTAAACTTCCCCTTCCCCTCACTTCACTTTACATTCAAACTCATTCATTTTGATGTATTCTCCCTCTTCCTTCATCCCTTTTTCAGTAAAGAAAAAACATATAAAAAGATTCAACATCTTGACCTAATTTCAGTTTTTCTTTTTTATTTTTTATTTTTTATTTTCTCTTTAGTTTCATCTATCAACTTTTTCCTCCTTTTTTTTTTTTTTTTTTTTTTTTTTTTTGCCACCCAAATCTTGACAATAATAGAATTTAATAGACATTAACAAACGATAAATATAATGAAAATTCAATTCTTATTTACTTGTTTGGTCGTACTTTTCGCCATTGCCAATGCCAAACCTCTTAAAGCAAGAGGTTTGGCTGGAGATTTAGTCAAAACTGTCAAGAATTTACTTCATCATGGTATTGGTACATTTTTCGATCCCGAATCAGAAGGTGGTTCCCAAGGCGCTTGTGGTCCTTTTGCAGATGAAAACTCACAAATCGTTGCCATGAATGCTCATCAATACGGTAATTTGAATAAAAAGAGCCATTGGTGTGGAAAGAAGCTCAAGATTTGTCACAAATCAAAATGTACAATTGCCACAGTAACTGATGCTTGCCCTGGATGTAATAATGGTAAATATTTATAATTCAAAACAAAGATCTACTGCTTTGTGGAACCTAACGATAATCAATAGGTTGTTTAGATCTTACTCCTGCTGTTTGGGGTCAACTTGAAAGTGATTACAACAAAGGTGTTATTCCAATTGATTGGGATGAATGGAACGGTGACGATGATGAAGATGATGAACGAACCTAAATAGCTACCAAATTATATCATTCTTTTTTCTTATATTTTCTCCTATTTTTTGTTTGATTTACTCCCTGTTCCTAAATCCTCTTTTCTTCCTCCTTCTTACACATCCTTTTTATGGCTCTTTTACGCATTGAGTTTTATATGTATTAGTAAAAAAACCCAATTTATAGTGTATCAACTCGATGTTTCTCTTTCTCTCTCTGTCTGTTGCTCTCATCAACTATCTATCTAAACTAAATAATATATATTATAAAATTATATTTTTGATATTACAAATGTATGCATATATTCTGTACTATTAGTTTTAATGCGCGCATTGTCGTTCTTTATTATTATTATTATTATCATTATCAAATTATTAATATTGTATATGTATTAACTGAGTATAGGTAAAAACTATTAAAAAAAATATTAATATAAACGTTTTATATATATTAACTTATAAAACAACTTACATTGCCAACAATAACACTTGGTAAATCAAATATATCTCTTTTTATAGTAAAACAAAATGTACAAGGTACAGGTTTTTGCTGAGGTGTTTTAATTATACATGAATAGACGCAAGATTTATCTGTATTATCAAATGCATGTGTAGCAAACTTTTCCCAATATTCTACGGCTGATTGACTATCCATAAGCTATATATATATATATAAAAAAAAAGTTAATTTAATAATCCTTATGTACAATATAAATAACAATTACCTCATAAATGTATATCTTTTTTCCTAAAAGCATATCTTTGGTCCATTGAGTTAATAATGAAAACTCTTTTCCAACAAGACAAATTTCTCCAGTTCTTCTCCATACAACTGTCGGTGTTCCTGAAAAACTAATTAATTTTTCATACTCTAATAATGTTCGTTGAATACATTTCTCCATAAACACTAAATCTTCTTCTGTTAAATTCATGATTAGAGCTAAAAAAGATGGTCTAAAAAGCGCCAGCGCTCTACTAATCCTCATTAAATCATCTCTACTCATTCTAATGTTTTGATTAGGGGAATTTATATATATATATATATATATATATATATACTCAAAAGAATATCTGAAACTTACTTATCTCGAACATGCTGAATAAGATAATGAAAACCTTCTGCATAATTAAAAGGTTTTTTAACACCTGTATAAGTTTCTTCAGGTGTATTTCCATATCCTTTTCTTCTCCCAGATGCAGATGTAACTGAAGATGCATTACTTGGACGTTTCACCATCATCATAAATGTGTCTGAAAGTGGAGATGTTCTTTTATTATTAGGTGTATGAGTCATTGGCTGCTGTTGTTGCAGGTGTTGTTGTGGGTTAAATGTCATATTATAAAAAGGTACTGAAGTTGTTGTACTTGAAGATGGAGATGCTGAAGATGAATATTCATTATCAGCCATTATCTGTTGCATACCTATAGTAGATAAATGCATTGGAGCTGTTGTTGATGTTGCTGCTGATGTTGTTATTGTAGTGTTAGTTGTATTCAAGTCAAGTAATGGGTTCTGTAACATGTTTCCTAAAAATCCATATTCCAAACCAACTGTTGTTGAACCAAAATTTAAATCAGATAATGAAAAATCAAATAATTCTGATGTATTGGGTGCAGTTGTTGAAAATGCTATACGAATTAGCGTTATTTCTCGAGTTGGGTCACATTTGCATCTGAAAAAGAAAAAAAAAAGCTTTTTGTCATACCTGCATTATTCACAACGGAATTGGTAAATGAAGCAGAAGAGGAAGAAGGTTGATTATTATTATTAGTTGATGTATTTGGTGAAGTATTCGAGTTAAACACTAAGGTAGATGCAAATGTAATTTAGTAAAACAAAAAAAAAAAAAGAATATTACAATAAATGCAACACATTTTACACTCATCAACTGGTATATCTTGCAAATATTTTGCTCTTTTTCTAACAGCATCGGTGCAAGTTGTTGCCAGATCTCTTTTTATACATCGTTGACAAGGTCTAGCTATAGAACAAGCAATTTGTTAATTCATAAATTATTGATAGGAATGGTTATGTTGTGTTTTACAGTCATCGCAGGTTAAATGTGCCTAAAATAAGAACATAATTTTCAATATATAGTTTACAAATCTTTTTAATATTTATTTGTGTATATATAAATATTACCCTTTGACAATGAAGACAAGCTCTAGAAGCTTTTTTCTTTTTATTTTCAAGATCTGTTCCACTATTTGTACCAAAATAATTTGTAAAATTTATTTCTTGATTTGTTGTAATGGTCATTTCGATATGAAACTAAAAAAAGGGGCTCCGTGAAAAAGAAAAATCTTTATAAGAGAAGGGGTAGTGTGTGAGTAAAAAAAAAAAGAGATGTTGTATTATATTGTAAATTTGCGGACAATAAATTTCATTTTGCATATAATTTTTTAGCAATGGCCATATTGAAGATTACTATGTTTTATCTGCTTAGTTTTTTAGTTATAGAAGTCAAATCAATTTCTCCTGGCACATATTGATGCCATACTTCTTATCACAAAGCATACAAGAACATGCTTGCAAACAAGGCTTTATCAAATTACGGTTGAGGCATACCTTAGATTTAGACAAAGTACCATCCACATCATCATAAATCTTTTCATCACTGTAATATAAAAAATGTCAATGTTGTCAGCAAAAATCTAAAATTATATTTTTGCAATTTACGATTGTTGGTTTTTGAGATTATTAAGCAGCCATTTTAGAGCCAATTCCATCTCTAACTTATATTACAATATAATTTTAACCAAGATCTAGAAGCTGAGGGTCTTTTTATAGTCATTGGTTTGTTTTTATTAATAGAGCCTACATTCTTCATGGTAAATGCTATTAGTATTTATTATTATTCTTTCTCTTGATTTATACAAAAAAGATGACAATATATCAATTCAACGTCCGTTCAGGTACCAAATGCTGGACCTTTCATTGGCACAGAATCCAATTACTAAAATTATAATTCAGCAACTTACAATCGCAACAATTGAGTCTCTTCATCACAACTTTATTGGATTTTGTCTATATAAAGTTACAGTAAGAAATATGATTTTGTTTTTTAAAAAAAGTTGCCATACTTCGTTGACACGGCACATAGCATTTAATATCGTTTCAATAATAGTACCACGAGCAATCAGTTTTTTTAGTTTGTTCACATCTTTCAATAGATAATTATGCGATACACGTTTCGTTAATGATTGGATCCTTTTTATAAAAATCACTTAAATAGGCTACAACCTTCCAATCATAGAGTTCTTCAAGTTCCAAAATCCTAGTAACAACTTTACTTAAAAAGAAATTCAATATTATCGTTAGTAATTACTTACCTCGAAGTATTAGACTTTCAGGAGTTTTGTTAATATAATCGACCTTTGGATATTTGTTAGACATCGTTGATATTAGAGAGATTATGAAGTTACAAAATATATATGCAAAGTAATGAAGGAACAAACAAAATTTAGTCAAAGAAAGAAAAAAAAATATAGGCAAATTTACAGTCAAAACCAATATAGTATATGTGTAAAATTTAATTATTCTTTTATAATTCAAGATAATGGTAACACCATAGTTTTATTGTATTTAAGCTGAATTCTTATATACTAAACCGATTGAAATAGTCACTAATTTTATAAAAGCATTAATCTGTACCCGTGCCATTGTCTACAGCTATATATACATATACATATACACACACACACACATATATATATATAGTATGTGTATATGTGTGTACATAGACATTTGCATACATTCATATTTCACAGAACAACAAAATCCGGAGTTTGTTGACTTTTCAGAGTTTTCCCTATAAGGTAAACATTATTTAGTTTTTTACTCATGTTCGCATATTCCATGAAAACATATAAATATATATATATATAAAATGGTTTTTGGAATCTCTATGATTTTTTTCAAATATAGTATTCTTGAAAAACTTATCGGAAAAATACTTGAAACATTAACATACGCATAAAAGATTCGGAAATATAATGAACATAAACCAATTTCAATATCAAAAAGCCATTGCTTTTTGGAGGGGGGGGGGGGTTTACTAAACAATATATATATATAATACCATTGCAAATACATATTCGAATTCATTTACAGTATTTTATAGTGAAAAGATTTAATGCATATTCAGTCGCGTCATGATCTAATTCTCAATTGAATAAGAAATGTCCCAACGAAAGCAGTCTCTAGGCGAAATTTTTTGTTTTAACATCACACATATTCTTTGACTTATCTTTACGCGCTTTTTAACAAGATATTGTGTACTATCTTACAACCAATCTTATTTAAAACTTTTGTGAATTTTATTTTTATATAAAAATATATCAAAAAAAAAAAAAAAAAAATGCCTCGTGGTCGCCCCAGTAGAAACTCCAAATCTAAAGTTGTTGAAGAGTCAGCTTCTGATTCAGCTCCAGAAGAATATGAGGTCGAACGTGTTGAATCTCATAAAATTGAACGTAAAGGAGTAAGTTTTTTTTTTTTTTTCAATTTGCTTTTTTTTTATGTATGATAATAATATATGGCTATTGTTAATTTCAGAAAAAATCAGAATTGAAATATTTGGTTAAATGGAAAAATTACGATGCAAGCGAAAACACTTGGGAACCTGTTAGCGCAGTGTAAGTTTTTGATTAAAACTCCCGTTGTCAATGCAGCTCTTTTCGCCTCACGCACGGAAAAAAATAATTAAAGCCTGTGTAATATTTTTTAGTGAAAATGCCCATCAATTGGTTGATGAATACTGGGCTACTCTTGGTGGTGAAAAACAACGTGAGGAAGTTTTAAAGCAATTGAAAGGTGGTAAAGCTCCTGCTGCTGCCCCCGCTAAAAAAACTGCTGTAGAGGAAGATAAGCCTGCTGAATCCAAGAAAAGAAGAGCTAGTTCTAGATCTACTGCTCCTGCTACTTCTACCACCACAACTGCCCCCAAGAGAAAAAGAGCTAGAGCTGCCTCTACTGAAGGTTTGTTGATTTATTTTCGTCTTTTTAGTATATACATATATATATATATATATATATATACGTTTATTTATTTTCTTGTCTATTTTAGCACCTGACGCTGAGGAAGATAACTCTAAAGTGAAGGAAACTCTTTATGAAAGTGAAGATGAATTTGATGTTTCTGATAGCGAAGTTGAAAACGAAGATTTCAGAATTAACAAACCTTGGACTAACGTTTATAAAGTTCAATATGTCAGAAGAGATGAAGTAGATAATCAATTGTACGCTATTGTTCGTTGGAAGGATGCTAAATTAGCAAAGTATAAGACTTCCACTGTTGCAAGAAAGGCGCCTTTGAAGGTAAATATATAACTGTTCGGTTTTAGTCATTTTATATACTAATTGTTTTTTTATAACTCCAGTTGATTGAATTTTATGAAAACAGATTAAGTTTTCAAGAGGATTAAATATGAGAAAAACCTTAGTCATTTGCTTTAATAAAATTGAAATTCCCTTTTTCTATAAAAAAAATTACAACATTTATAATTTTCTTGTTTCTTTTTATCTATTAAATAAAATATTTTTTTTTAAATAAAAAAATGGATTATAAAAGTTTGTTTGATGTTAAAGATAAGGTATTATGATAAACAGTGTTTTGATATTAAATATCTATATATATATATATATATATATATACGTATTGACAGAATTGAATAATCAAAAAGGTTGTTTTGGTTACTGGCGGTTCAAGAGGCATTGGAGAAATGATTGCAACCGTAAATATAATTATTATAAAATAAGTGTGAGAATAGTTATTAATAATGTGAACCTATCAGGGTTTTGTATCTGCTGGTTCAAAAGTGTATATTACAAGTCGTTCTGCCGATGTTTGTTACAAGGTAAAAAAAGAAAAAAAAAAAAAAAAAACTTTTCTTACCCCCACATTTACCAAGTTTATTAAATAATATATATATATATATATTAAAAAAAAAGGTTGCAAAAGAATTAACTGCTCAAGGTCCTGGCCAATGTATTGCCATTCCTGCAGATTTACAAAAGAAATCTGAAATTGAACGTCTCGTTGCAGAGCTTTCCAAAAAGGAAGATCGTAAGTTATTGGGCAATTAATAGATCGTCAATGTATAAACTAACTTTTTGTTAAAAAAAAAAAAAAAAAAAAAAAAAGATCTTGATGTTTTGATCAACAATGCTGGTGCTAATTGGAATGAGTCCATTGAAACATACCCTGATGATGCTTTTGAAAAGGTTCTTAATCTGAATTTGAAGCGTATTTTCACATTGACTCAAGCGTAAGATTATACCATACATTTCTCTTTATATCTTCTTATACCAACTCATTTTACACAGTTGTCTTCCTCTTTTAACAGCAAAGGCATCACGCGAAAATACAACATCTGTCATTAATATTGGTTCTATTGACGGTATTAGAGTATGTTTTTATATGAAACAATTTGAATAGTATATTGAATTAACAAACTATTATTACACACAGGCTCCTCCTCAAGAGACTTATGCTTATTCTGCTTCAAAGGGTGGTCTTCATCATATGTCTCGTCATATGGCTGGCAAGATTGGTTTCAAGGGCGTTCGTGTTAATGTCATTGCACCCGGTGCTTTCCAATCCAAGATGATGAAGGCTACATTAGATAAATTCCACGATCAAATTGTCTCTAAATTAGCTGTTAAGCGTACTGGTAGTATGGAAGATATTGCAGGTACTTGCATCTATTTATCTTCCAGAGCTGGCCAATACACAAACGGTGCTACTGTTACTGTAGATGGTGGTGCTGTTGTCTCTACTGCCAATTTGT
>JAEPRC010000343.1:0-44675 GCA_016758945.1 Mucor plumbeus
TAGTCAAATTATTGAAAAGTATTTATAATGTAAAGTGTGAATAACAGTGTAGAGTTTAGTCTACATATAAGCCAGCAATAAGTCAGCAATAATTCACAAATAATTCGCAAATAATTCACTGATATTGATATTTATTAATTCGTTCGCCTTCGAAAATAGGCCATTCCATATTTTAACTGGGTACTGATATTAAATGCGATATCTTCTTGAATGTAATCCCGAAATAAAAAGGTGAATTGTATGTGAATTATGATTTTCTGCCTAGTGCTGCATTACTCTTAAGATTTTTAAAAAAAATGTGGACAGATTGGCATGTGCTTGTGGTCACATCAAATTTGAAGCTTCGAAAATTTTGGAAACTTTGAATACGTATATCTTTTAAAATATTTGGTGTACATAATGGTTCTTCATTCTTCATACCAAAAAGATTTTAATTAACCAAGTAAAAGGAATTTACAGCAAATTTGAAAATACTATTTTCTAACTTTTTATTAATTGACTTTTCAGTCAATATCTGAGATGCTCTCATATTAGCTTATTGATAATCTCATGAGCCTATTGACGATCTCATTGAACACATCCATATGCTTTGAGAGCATCCAGGTGGCCATAGCGCTATCTATTCATTTCAAATTCTGAATCTGAAAAAAAAATCACAAAAATCACGTTTTCTCTACGAAAAATGCAGCTAAAAATCTCTGCAACAGCTAAACTGATAGATAATTTTGCTCTGTATGATTTCAATGGTTCATATTTGAAATATGCTTATAAAAAATGATAGGTATCTTCTAAAAACCTTCGAAGTTTCAATCGTATTTTACTCAAAATTCAATGTCTAACATTTATTTAAACTTTATTTAGGTGAACATAGAATCCAAAATCATACAAAGAAGTTAACAAACTAACTCAACTTAATTTGTAGTTCATGGTCTATTGAATGAATTTGTTTTTTACATCGTTTTTGAACTCAGTTATCATATGTTTTAGGCTACAATGTTAAGTATTATTTTGATTTTCTTGATGAAAAATGAATATTTTTTGCTGAAACAAAAGCAAGAGATTATATGTTTAAGCTAGGTGTATGTTGAACACATAAAAAATTCACTAATTATTCGTTTAAAATACTCGGGAATGCAACGAAAAGTATCCAAATTTACTGAAACTCAAATGTGTTGGAATGTAAATTCATTGCTTTTGCCTTACTGACGGAAGGATTAAAAAAGTGCCATGTAAATAAATAGACTAATATATCAATTTCTGTTCATTTAGTATGTATTAAAAGTTTAACGTAATCAAAGTAGCTTATCCTATAGTATGCTGACTTTCTAGTAGAGAAATACAAAAGCAATTACTATGGGCAACGGTCAAACATAAATCATCATCAAAGAAACTAAAATACTACAATATATATGCAAATAAATAGCTAAACTTCTTTATTTTAATTTTAATCATATTTAGGCTTCTTCAAGATAACGATACTCAAATCTATTTTTTTTTGCGATTAATTAAAATAAACCATAATATTCAAACATTCAGCCTACCTAAACTCTGTTTTCTTTCTTTGACACCAAGCGCCTTCATAATCGAAATAGATATAAGTGCCCTGTTCATAATCCTCAGTAATAATCTTTGGTTCTTCATGACGTTGAAACCAAGTCAAATATTTTTTATGAAACCTCCAGGATTGTTTTTTTAGCTCTTTAGCTGCCAAATATCTAACCAAAACACATTAATTCATATTGGAATTTCTCTTTCACAAAAAAAAAAAAAAAAAAAAAAAAAAGAAAAAAACTTACTGTTGGTATGTTCCTTGCTGATAGTAAAAGATATAAAAAAGTGTATCCATATCAAACTTTTCATATAAAACAGGGTTGTCAAATATGATTAAAGGTTGTTGTGGATAATAAGTTGGATTACTAAAAGGGTTACGAGGTTGATATAATTTAGGTCGTTCAGAATCAATCAAATCAGGTACATGTTGGAAACTGGCATTCAACATTTGATTGGTGTAAAGGAGATCAGGTTTACTCTTGTTTTTGACCATTTCAAATGACGGTGCTAAATCAGCGAGTGATGCAGGTAATTTGTGATCCTTGCTATCGGCCAATGTTGAATATGGGCTTGATAAAAGTGCTTTTTTACCAGCTGTTACTAATGAGGAGGAGGATGATTTGGATTGATCAACAATCTTGGGTGGTTCATTCCAAGCAGATACTAGTAGTTGGTTTCGAGTTAGTTCAAATGGTCTTGGTTCTATGTTACTAGAATTAGATTACCTTTATCAGAGGATTTATTGGAAGGTGATGCTTTTTGAGTATTATTGGATGATACTGCTGAGGAAGATGCTTCTCTAGTTGATGTGGATTTAACTGCATTTGCTTCAATTTCACCTTGTACTATACAAATTATCACTCTCTTAATGATTGATCAATGTGAGACTTGCGTATCTAATAACTTACATGACTTTGGACTGGATTTACTAGACTTTTTAGGGCTATGTACAGGAGTTGATAATGAAGAATAATGGCCCTGAATAGCTAAATTAATTAGCAGTATGCACAATAATGCCTAATGCCTACTTACATGTTCATTTTCATCGTCTTCATCGTCTGCCTCAGAATCTGATTTATCTATAATTTCAGCGGCCATGTTAATTATCCGTACTTCCATTCTTCCCTTTTGATCCTCAACTTACTATGAAACTCATCTGTTCTGATTTCATACAATTCCTCTTCTTTCTCTAAATCCAACTCATCGTATAATCCTTCATCTTCCTCGAAATCAGGTTCTTGATTGTACTCTACGTAATATTGGATTGCATCCTTAAACTCATTCACACGATCAGGTTCAAGATGGTCATTTTCTAATAACCTCAATATCAACTCTAATCGATTAATGTGAAAGTTTCTTCGTTCATTCAAGTGTTCCATTTCATGTAAACGTTCAACACGCTGATGATCAGCCTTCTTATTGCCACGTTTAGAACCCTCTAATTGTTCAATTTCGAATTCCTCATGTTCAATTTGTCTTGACAGCTCATCTACAGCATTTGTGACAAATTCACAAGCATCTGCCTTTTCTTTATCCTTGGGATCTAAACGTTCCTTTTGCATCAAACCTTCTTTAGAATATGCTTTTGTCTTCATTTCCTTTTCAACCTGTTTAAATCTTTCCATTTGAGCCTCAATTAATTTTCTATTATCCAAAAGAGCACGTTTATCCTTAATATCGTTGGATGATAACCATGTTTTGATTTGGTCTCGAAGTCGTTGTAACTTTTTGATTTCTTTCTTTAGATCTTGCTCATACTTGTCCTTTTGATTGGCGTTGCTGGTATAATGTATTTTGTCAAAGATAGTCTCAAAGGTCTCTACTCCTTCGCTAACTTTCTTTAACAATTTATCTATTTCGGCTATGGATATATATTAAATATTTTGGTTTTTTTTTTTTTTTTTTTTTTTTCGCTTTTGCTTTTGCTTTTCTATACGTACATTGTAACTTTTTCATGGACATTTTTTTTAGAGGTTATATATACGTAAGCTGATTTTTTAAAATAGTAGAAAGGAAAAAGGCAAGAAGGGTCTCACAGTAGTGTTGGCTTTTTTTATTGCAGCACCGTGTTCCTCGATGTGACGTACTATAGTATTCTACTGCTACACCGTACAGCACCACAGATAATCGTTTTTACGAAAATGATAATGGATTGCAGCAGTTTTGATCCTTTTATGTTGTTTATTAGGTGAAGCCTAATAACGGATAAATGAACGCAATTCGCTCGAGTAATTCAAGTGTCATTGTGTAGTTTTTGATCTTTTTATATAGAGGAGTGTACGAAAAGCCAGTATTCATGCCAAATACCCACATTAATAAAATCGAAAGATGTTAGAACATAAAGTAATTGTTGTGAAACATACTCCTTCTTTGCTTCTATAAAGATAATGTATTAGACGAGTTTATATATCCCTAACATTACTATACGCTCAGTATGTAACAAATTGGAGCAGTGTGTCTCTGGCAAACTAAACATGCCAGTGTACCACACCAATTACAGTTGAATTACTTACAATATATATAAGCATAATTTGGTAAAATATTAGAAAGGATAACTATGTAAGAAGTTGCTTAATGTAGTTGTTGAAGCAAAAAAGACAGTTCTTCTGGATATCGAAGAGGCCAGCTGATTTTTGTGATATGAGTCAAATCTTGTCGTTTCAGGGTAATCATCATTTGTAGACGTAAAAAGTAGTATCTCATAGTGTTTTATACACTTTTTTTAATACTTTCTAGAGCTAATAGTTCAACATAATTTGTGCTTACCTTGGCAGCTGTTAATCAAGTATTGGTATCTACAGTGAATATCCTTGAAATATTGCATATATGACTAAAGCATCATACAAAATAATTCATTTCGGAGATTAAATCTCGATGTGCTAAAACAAAAAAAAAAGGGTATTTTGAATATTTCAGCCTTTTTTATGCAACTTTCAGAAACTATAATTATTCTAATGTCACTTTTTAATTTATTTGGTTGAGCTGTTCAATTTTTCTACTTCTTGTCTTTCTAATGGTAATATTGATATACCTGAAACATGCCTAAACAATGCTCGCTCCGATTTTGTAGCATTTTCCCCCTTAAATCGCCTAAAGATTCATCTTCATGTGGTTCGAAAATTTCAAAATACTCAAGTAGTCTAAGAATATGTATCAAAAAACATAATAAAGTTTAGTGTGCTACCTGATACTATTTTTACGTCATTTAAAAGCATTTTAATTTCGCTTTTCTGTTGCTTTATAACGCTTTTTGTTATTTTCAGGCTTTTGCGAGTTTTAAATTTTGATACTTTTGCGAGCTCTTTAAAATCACATTGACAACAGCATGATTCTACTGCTTTTTGAGGCAATTTTCTTTTATTAATACACTTTCTATATGCTGCGGTCTAACATATAGATGCAAGAGCTCTTTAAAATATATAAAGCTTTTATACTTAATAAAAGACGAAAGTAATCGAAATAAACCATGTAGAACGATTGCCATTTTGTTGATAACGATACAGAAATTTGTTCTAATTTACTGTTCCAATCGCCAAAATTGTATTCTGATTTGTATTTGTCAGAGCTATAGTATACGTCAGAAGTAATAAATTCAATTTATACGACAAAATCAATATCAAGTACATACATAAAAAGTATAATTGTAATAAAATTTTGTTAAAGTAATAAATACGAACACAGAAATATGCATAGAAGAGTTGGTAAATGAAATGCATATATGCTGTGAATACGAAAACATCATGCAACATTAGATTTTGATTGACTACCCGTACCAGAATTGAATATTCAGTAACACAGCATCAGGGTCATCCAAGTATTAGTACAGTTGATACTACAAGAATGACATCATTGTGTGTACAATAAAAAAGGGACAATGAGATACTTCAAAACAACGTGTATTATTAGTACCATAAACAAATACGCTGTGCATTTTAGTATTGTATACATATGTGCAAGTATTTGTGATGTGGCAATAATTACATTATCATTGCAGTTTCTATCCGAAGTTCAAGGACTTTTTTTTTTTTTCTGAAAATTAATTGAAATCCCAAATCTGGATGTATGTATTCTATCCAATGATATGTAATAGACATATTTATCCTACTAAACGGCAAAGCTAAAAATATATGAATGTATGTTTACCTGTTACAAAAGTATTTGTACGTTACAACTCTTATAATTCTAATTTTGTGCTCAAGTAAAAACTCTTTAAAGTTTATCTGTATCCGAAATTAAGAGAAAAATCCGAGGCACAGTATTCTGTGGTAGTAATAATCCATATGCTGCGGCTTTATTCAAAAAGTCTTTCGAGAATTAATTTGATTATGTGCTACTAATGTATTACACCAGAACAGCTTACAGGGTATCTTTTTTCTACGAATATATAGCTCTAATCATTCTGAGCAAGCATACTTGAATTCATGAAATAAATGATGGGTTAGACATAATTTTTTAAGGATTTGTTTAACGGTTGAATTTAAAAAAAACTTGGAACAATAATAACCCAATTATTTTCTGACAGAGACATCCACTCACATAATAGATAATCTTGCTGCTTTCCACTTCTTACTTCCTAATTAAATGCTGTAAATTTGTTGCAAGGTTTCATATATTGTTATTTTAACAAAACAAAAAAGATCTTCAAATATATTTATTTGTTTAGTGATTGGTAGAAAAGCTCAATGTTTCTTTTCTACTGTGAGAAAAAATGGACAAAGAAGTTTAGTTCATCCATACAAACAGCTTGATTTATGAAGTGGCTAACTGAATCTGGATTTCCGGGGATGGCCGAAACAGGATATAAAGTTTCGTGAGAAGATCTAAATTTTCTTTCAAATCAAATTTAACAAAACAAAAGAGAATGAACCAAAGAAATATATGAGTAATGATGTTTTTGAAAGCGTTGCTAAACAAGCAACTGATGAGACTAGGCAGAGTAAAAAAAAGCTATAGTGAGGGCAATCAAAAAGGAATTTAAAGTTTTTAGTAGGGTAAACTGAATACCCTTTCATTACTAATTAGATGAATAGATCCATGTATAGTTCACATATAATACACGTCATATATATATATTCAGTGTTGTGTACAGAACTTATGCCAAGATGATTTTAATAGTTATAATTTAGTACACAAAATTCCGATAATTTATGTAATCAAAGTTTGTGAGATATTGCATATCTATAGTGTATACTATCAAAAGATTAGAGATACAGGATGATAATGATATTTCACAGTATCTTATATTTTTTTTTTTTTTTTTTTTTTTTATATGTATTAAATATAACTATAGATAACCGCTGATTTTTATGTGATTTAGTGGCGATATTGTCTTGTGCCGATTGCCCGGGATTTCAAGACGAAATTCACACAATAATGAAATTACAGTTTCGTTATTATAATCACAGAGATATTTTTTAATTAGTGCATTATTTGATAATAATTCACTTTTAGATAGCTATCTTTATTATTTTATTTTTTATGCACTAAATATAAATCTTGGCCAAGTGTAGATTAGGTTGTGAGACATTTCATCAAATCAAAATACTCGTTCGATAAGATTTGTTCATTAACAAGATGTTATCTCAGATAATCTCAGTTACAAAATTTAAAATTCAATCACTAAACCCGATGCGTGTAACTTTATTGTTTTATAATAAACAAGTTAAATTATAAATCAATAAACGAACAAATGAATATATCTAGACAATAAAAAATTAAGAGCCCGGAAAAAAAAAAGTTTAATCTAATATTTAATGTACAAAAAAGTGCACATCCGGTATCAAGACAAGCAGTAAATTCTGATCACATCCAACAAGAGAGTAAGGGTGGCATGTATAAAAGAGGCTAGATCAAAAATTCCGTGTTTGCTCAATAATGCAGTAATACCCTTTTTTTTTACCAAGATTCCCAAAGACAATTGATATATTTGATTGGCTATATGAATGCAATAGATCACATGTACACGGTTCTTCCCGTATATGATTATAAGGATATATATACTCTATCACAATTGGATCGGCTATCATACTTTTTATAATAAGCGACTGATACCATAAGAGGATATTTCATGAAGATAATTTATACTTTTGAAGTGTTTAAATTTCTTATGTATGTAAAATGTTTAAACACATCAAAATGTCAAAATACCCCGTAATGAGGAGAAAGTGGTTAGTGTATCGAACACAAAAAGAAAATAATTTATGACGGGTCCCTTTTTTTTTTCATCTTGTCGTGAGAAAAGCGCATAGTGTGGGTTCTTGGAGATGATTTTTTTTTTGCGTGTAGACATAATTTATTCATTTTGTTTTAGTACAAATTTTGTCACACCTTTTTTCCCGTTGCAGACAAAGAAAACAGTGAGAGATAACAGGTTTCACTAACCTGTGATACGGCAGGATCTGAAAAAAAGAAAAACTTTCTACTAATCATTATCTCATTTAATTGATAATAATAAAAAAGCTAATCTTTAATTTAGAAAAATGATGTTTTCTAAAAAAAAAAAATCATTCCCTTTTTGCGTGAGAAAAATATCTTTTTTTTTTTATAAAAAAAAAGAAAAGGCATGAAAAAGAAAACATTGATTATTTTCTTTTGATTGAAAATTAACATTTATAAAAAAAATGCCTGTAAAGGTAGCTTTTTCAACGGAGTTGACATTATAAAAAAAAAAAAAAAAGTGGAACCATTAGTATCTATTTGGTAAAAAGTACGTTTGTAGGTCATAGGCCAAAAAACCAAACAGTCGAGCGGTATTTGGTATCAAGACCTTACCCCTCCATTTTAACGAACCAACCATATCGTTTTTGCGGGGCTTTTAACGGATTGTACATCCACTTATCTCTTTAAAGTTTCAGGTATTACAAACATCCATTTATAATTTTTTCCTTTCAAAAAAATCAGTTTATTTGTTTTATATAAATACAAGTAATTTTTACGTCTTTTTTTTCCTTTTTTCTTCTATTTTCTTTATATCCTTTTCTTTTAAAGTCGATCTTTTTTTTCTTCTTCTTTTTTTTTTTTTTTTCATTTCCTAAATGCCAAACGATACATCTTATCCTTCTTCAGTTACTTCTGAAAAAGTCAAGGTTGAAGAAACCGTTATTGACAATTATGTTGAGGAAGATCGTGCCTCAAGCATTGTCAATGAATTTGGCCATGGAAATGGTAATTTTTTGACGGCATACTTTAATGTGGTATGTGTCGTTGCCGGAACTGGTACTCTTGGTCTTCCAAAGGTAATTGATCTAGATTCTCTATTTAATTCAATTCAATTCAAAATTTAACTAAAAAACAAAAATATATTTTTTACCTAATTTAGGCATTTGCTGAAGGTGGTTGGTTAGGTATTCTCATTCTTTTCCTTGCTTATTTCATGGCAATGTATAGTGCCGTTGTTCTTATTCGTTGTTTATACTATAAGCCTGGTCACCGTCTTCATGATTATAAAGCAATTGGTACCGCTGCTTTCGGCATACCTGGTTACATTGTTGCTTCTTGTCTTCATTTACTCAATTTGTTTGGCTGTCCTGCTCTTTACCTTGTATTGGCTAGTAACAATATGGTCTCCTTGCTAAAAGGAACAGCTGGTTCTGCTTTGAGCTACAAAGTTTGGGCCATCATTTGGGGTGTATTTTTGTTGTTACCTTCTGTCATTATGAGAACTCTTAAAGAAGTTACTGTCATTGCTGCCATTGGTGCTATTTGTACCATGATGGCTGTCTTTGTCATTCTTATTCAAGGTCCTATGCTCCGTAATGCCAATCCTCAAAATGTTGTCATGCATGATTCTGTCATTTGGGAAGGTTTCCCTGTTGCTCTTTCTACTATTGCTTTCTCATTTGGTGGTAACAACACTTATCCTCACGTTGAACATGCTTTAAAGAAACCTCATCAATGGAAATATGCTGCTCTTGCTGGTCTTTCTACTTGTACCATTCTTTACTTTTTAACTGCTATTCCTGGTTATTGGTCTTTCGGTAGAGAAACTCAAAGTCCTATTTACAACTCTTTACCTGCTGGTAGCACTGGTCAAATTCTCTCCATGATTGTCATGACTATTCACGTTATTTTTGCTATTCCTATCTATACTACTTCTTTCTCTCTTGAATTCGAACAATGGACTGGTGTTACTGATGAACGTTTCGGTAAATTTGGTTGTTGGTGTCTTCGTGGTGTCATTCGTACTGGTACTATGGTCATTCTCGTTGTTCTTGCTGCATTTATTCCTTTCTTTGATGACTTTATGGGCTTAATTGGCGCATTGGCCAACTGTGGTCTTGTCTTCCTTTTGCCCATCTTATGTTACTTGAAGCTTACAGGTGTCAGAAATAAGAAGTGGTATGAACTTGCTTTCTGTTCTTTAACTCTCTTCTTGGGTATCATCGGCTGTGTCTTTGGTACAATTGATTCCATTAAGGCTTTAATCAAGGATTTCCAAACTTAAGTTTTCTTTGTCTTTTCTTTTTACTTTCTATACCTATAATCTACCATTTTTGTATCCTCACTTTTATTTTTTCCCATCAAACTGTATATATATATCTACTCTTTTTATTTTTCCTCTACGACAATTAAAATAGAAAAACAATTCTATATATTTTTTTAATAAACATGTATTCTAGATGATTTACATAATATTTATGGTTTTTTTAGTTATTGATCTGACAAATGTCATGCATTGTTTATTTATTTATTTTTTCTTTTGTAATTTTTCTATAATTGGAGTGGAGTATCACCATACAACATAACAATTATACCTTTTGAAGCACATATTAAAATCATACAGTATTATCGTAGATTTTTTTTTTTTTTTTTTTTTTTTTTGAAGTTAAGTCCAAAATTATTTAGGTTTCTTTGATAGAAAATACAAATCATTCTAAAATAAATGGAATAAAAAAATTACTAGATCAGGCTAATGGAGGATTTTAGTAGCTAATTTGTTTAACTTTATTATAGATTTTTCACTTAAAATCCAGATGAAATGAGAATGGGGTTTAGAGATGATGAGAAAGGGGATTTGTACAGGATTGAACAAGTCTTAGGTATTATTTCGAGAGTTAATTTAAATGAACTTAGCTGCAATAATCTATACTCCCGAAAAAGAAAATGTGTTTGTTACGGCGATATTGTAAATAAACTTCACGCTGTTTTCTTTCAGAATAGACTAAAAAAAAAAAAAAAAAAAAAAAAGATAAATTACATAACTCCATGATACGAATATTTGAAAGCACAAGTTCTACTCTGAAGTCTATTAAAAATGTCCAAAGAATTGCTTAGGGCTATGAAAAAAATGATTACTTGCTTTGTTTATAGTGAAAATAATCGCAAGATATTTACTAACTCTTGAGGTATTTTTATATTTTTCAATATACTGTATTATATTAAACTATACTTTTCAATTTTGATTATTTAAGCACGAGCTCAACCTATAAAAAAATGTTTATATTAAGCAACTAGCATATGGAAATACCACTTTACCTATCTAAAAGTTATTCACAGCTTGTATAAATTTACATTCTGACTTTGTCTAAATTTCATTTTACTTTGCCTCAATATTAAACAACTATAATCATTTGATTTCAAGCATAAAACCTGCATCATTTCGCGAAAAAAAAAACAAATCATGCATTGATATATTTGATAACACTTTACATAACTCTGATGATCGAAATATATTGGGCTTACATAAATAACACCCCCCCCCTTAACTTGCTGCTTTTGGTAACGTCAAATTAATACTGCATTTACCAGTACAACGTTTGCAGTATAATGATTTTAATTTGGGCAATACAATGCAATATTGCTCTTATAACGCATAAATTTATTTGCTTCACATATTGAAAACAGTCGGGCTTTTTCAATAAATAATGCAGTTGTATACTTTGTATCATGAAGAAATATTTTGATTAGTTACTGTAGAAATAAGCGTTTATAGTCTCGCAAATGCACATTAAAAAGTAGGTTTAGCACCAAAAACTACTGCTACTAAAGCAATTTAAAAACCGCATAATGTAAATTTTGATTTTCACAAAAATAACAAATAAAATTTAGCCTTTTGTAGGTTTTGCAAGAACTAATAACTAAACATACACAGTTTTTAATTGAGGTAATAGACCTTAGTATTCTCCATTTTTTGGTATAGATTTCAGCAAAAGTATAACTAAAAATAATCTTAATTTCCAAAAAATGCAAATTTTAGTTTTTTACATAAAATATCAAAACTTATTTATAAAATAAGAAAAAAAAAAAAAAAAAGATAAATATAATTGCAACTCTTTTTTTTTTAATCTTTATTAATGCTGGTTATTTTGAAATCACTGAAAAAGACGCAAATTACGAATTTTCTAATTTTTCAACATGCTTAATAGCATTTTTTAATGAGCAGGCTGCATCTAAAATCAACTCTATTATACAAATAAATTGATTATTATGTTGCAAGAATACTAAACAAATTTTTATCATACAATTATGGTTGTAAGTACATGTTTTAGCCTTGAAAAAGTTCTCAACTACTCTTTTCATCCCTTCATTTCTTTAAACATCTTTTTTCTTTTCTGTAAAATAAGAAGACATCAGCCAGACTCAAATCCAGCCGACTCAAAAAATAAGCAACTTAAAGTCTAAGTCGAATCTAAGAAAGACACACCTCAGCCACAATAGCAAGAATCTTTTGTAGCACCAGGGAATGATAAATTTTACAATTATATAAATGAAAAATTAACGTTATGGAAAATTATTTCATTTCTCATATTAATTAAAGACTTGATAGTTTATCCCAGTTAGTTACAAGACAACAACCATCCATCTCCAATATATCAACCCAGGATGAACTTGAAATTGCAGAGGAACCTACAATATTTGAGCCCAATCTAAAGCCAAATTATTACCCACCGAGCATTGTTAAGCAATTATTCGCTGACAACTTATTATCTGAATCATACCCATCAACGCCTACTGATGTTCCCTTTAAGGTTTTGTATAAAAAATGCCATAGAGCCTTATAATCCTTTGAGCAATCAAAGAACTGCAAGCCGATTGATCTCCCAACTTGAGCAACATTTCCCACTCTCAACGGGACAAATTATGTCGATCATTGTAAATGCAGCAAAGGAAAAATTATTGTTCATTGATAACTATGAAAGCTTATGGCTAGCTAAATTTATTTTGAAAACTGTATAGGTCTATAAAAAGTCAAGGACAATAGAACTAAATCGTAAATTGCAAGTGATTGATTAGACAAACATCAATTGATTTTGTTTATTTATAGACTCAAAGAGATAGGAAAACAGATAAAAGCAAATGAGAATATTGTATCGTCTTTAAATATACTAAAGAAAATACAATATTGGTGGAGACAGATGAAGAGAAAGATGAGGAATACGTTCTCGCATATTAATAATATTATGATTGGTTCCTATTATATCTTCTTATTTGGTTTTTTTTATTTCATTTATTATATAGCTTATTTTACCAAAGAAAAAATAAAAAAAGTAGTTTTAAAGCATTTTGTATAAAATACCGATTTATATTTATAACATTTTATTACATGTATTCACTAATAAAATGTGTGAGTTATTTTTAGCATTATTTTACACACATACCCATTGAATAAATGTGAGTGAGTGTTGACGCAAAATAAAGTTGAAAATTAAGATTCACTCAAAAAAAAGATGCTAACATTTATTTATAACAGATTGATCCAAAAATAACCCGAAGAACAAAATTATTGAATAGATCATGAACTGCCAAGTAAGTTAATCAAGTGTATTATATAATTCTTGTATAGCTTTAATTTCTGCATCTGACTAAATAAAATTTAGATATATGCTTTATATATCAATTTTTGCGTAAAATGAGATTAAATTTTTGAGCTTTTTTGAAGATATTCACCACTCTTCATAAGCATGTTATATATTTGAGTAACTGATAAAAATGCGCTATAAAATTATTTGTTGTTTATGCTATTAGTGAACTTTTTAACTACATTTTTCATAGAGAAAGCAAGATTTTAGTAAACTTTCTTCTCAAAACAAAAATTTTGAACGAGGGTATACTCGTTTTTTTTTTACGCATTTTTGAGGATATCTCTACGAAAAATCAATGTTTTAAAAAAAACTAAAGCGGAGATAATAGGGCTCGCTGAGCTCTATAACATAAACAGAAAACAACTGCTATGCAATTTAACAAATATTTTGAAATTCACTACAAAATAATGTTAAAAAAGAAAAAAAGAAAAAGCGTTCAGAATTTTTTCTTAGTAAATAGATGTGCTCATCGAGCTAAGATAAAGTCGAGGATAAATTCACGCGAGCACATCTATAAGCTTAAATGAGCGTATATTTTGCAGAAAAAAAACGTCCTAAAATGTGCTCAAAATGTGCCCAAAATGTGCTCAAAATGTGCTCAAAATGTTCTCATGAATAATAAAAGATGTGCTCAAAAAACATTAAAAATGGGAAAAAATTACACTCGAAATGCTCCGGTTTTATTTCATAAGTTTATTATATGATATAAAAATGTTAACATGAAAATCATGTTAATCGTGTTTTTTAACGTTATTTCATGTTAACATTTTGCAACATTTTTACACAACCAAATAAATGTAATAAATCAATTTTAATACATTATAACATATTATACTGATAAATCATGTAATTTAATTATATTTTAGAGATGAATAATAATTTATTTATTTAATTGATATATATAGTAAAAATAGAGAGTAATTAATCACCACGGGAAAAAAGGTGTAGAATGAGAAGATATAAACTACAACTTTTCTGAAAAAACTACTATGACAATCTCTGCAAAAACTGTTTTACATAAAGATGTTATTGAAAAGGTATCACTTTATAACAGTTTTATGTAAAGAAATAAATAACTGCAAATTTTAAAATCGTTATTTTCGCGTTTTTTCGCATAGTGAATAATAATATTTTATGAAACTGATTAAAAAATACTGAACAACTGCTCGACGAGAAAGATCATTTTTTAAACTTGTTTTGTTCTTGTTATTATGGTTGATGGTACTATTTCCTGATTGTCATTGTCATAGTTGCCCTTCTTTTTCTTGTTCTTTTCCTCCTCCACCTGTTTTCTCTTCTGTCTTGACAATTCTGTTTTTCTTTCTTTCACTAACTTTTGTAACCTACAAGTAACCAAAAATTAATTCACTTAGAGCTACACTATAACAACAGCACATTACCTCGATTTTTTGTAATTGGAAGCTTTTTGAGGCCATTTTGTAGATAGTAGAAAATATGCTGGCCAAGAAGTTTCACAATCATTCAGAAAGGCGAGATTTTCTGAATAAGCCATTGCAGCATCAGATACAATGCTACACATAGCACGACAATTGTGAGGGCTGATATCAGACCAAACTGGCATATCTTCAGAGTTCTGCTGCTTTAACATTTCAATATACGTATACATCACCTCAACGCATTGATCGTCAAACTTTTTATAAACAACAGATATAACATGCTCCATGCTATACTTCTCCCTCTAACTTTTGTTTAAATAAGGCCTTGTTGTCAGAAGCATAATTGCCATTACGACTTTTTGGTTGTTTTATACGGAATTGTTTAAATCGATTGTTGTTAGACATCATATTTGCAATTAATGTATCACACATTGCATTGACGTTGGTGCTGGCATTGGCATTAGGCTCTCTGGCCAATGTAACTGCGTTGATAGAGTTTTGAATCTTCTCGACAAATTGATCAATACGCAAAATAATCTCATTTTTTGCTGAAGTAATTATATCAGCGATATTTGCGTAATCGATGCTTTTACCTTGCGCATTCAAGTTCAATTCTGGTTGATTTCTTTGTTTAGATGTTCGTCTTGATTCTCTTTGTGTTTTCATGGTTAAAAGAAGCTTTTTAATAATATAACGATGTTTATAGTTAAAAGTAAGAAAAAAAAATTTCACAAAAGAGACAGGATTAGTGCACTATATAGTAGTTTGTGGATAAAAAAACTGCAATCCAATTAACCAAACATGTCATGTTTCATTCATGCAACACTTTATCTTGTATAAATATAATAAGAAAACGATTCCGTGATGCACTGTAGATTTATCGGTCTTTTTACTTTATTCGTTACATTAATAAATATTTAAATCATAAATGATGAGAGCACCAATTTATGATACCAAAAAGAATATTTGCTGTATAAGCTTATTATCTACCTTTGCTATGAGTTCAAAATTATATATCATATCTTAAATATGATTGCAACGAATTCAGAAGAAGCCCTTAGAATAGAATTTTATGAATTATTAAAAAAAAAAAAGACAATATAACTAAAACAAAAACTGAAAACATTATCCAGTTTTTGAATGAAAAGGTCTGTAGCGAAGTAAAGTACAGTAAACTTTATTACCATGAAACTTCAGTTTTCTACTTTTAAAATAACTATACATTACTCCCTTGTAGACCGCTTGCGAATGACGTCTCTTCATAAATACAAAAAACAACAAAAACAATATTCCCAACCTACAACCGTAGAAAGATACTAAGCTTGCTCAAATGCTTGCTGCTTATACCTGTCCATACTGTCACTCACCTACTACCGTTACCCATCAACAAATTTTACCCGGGAGCATCCTCTCATATTTCGTATGTTCCGAATCTAATACAAAAGGATTTGCAATATCCGTTTTCAACAAAGTTCTTCATATACCGACTTTTAATGATGGCATGGCTTTCCGCAATTTTTTGTATAACACAATAACAGTGAAACCACAGAACTGCAAACTATTGATCTGGCAATGTATGTTGATGCTTTTCTCCCATTTGACAGAAGTAAAACCAAGATGGCATTAATTATGTCTATAATATCAAACTTACTACCTGAAGAGAGATTAGTTGATACCAAACAAATGGAATGATCCATTGCATTGAACGTACCCTTATTAAGACTAAAATTTTGTTTTTTATTAAATACTGTATAAACAATAAAATGTTATTATTACAGCAGTTCCAACAGGTGTCAATAGCCCCCCTCCCCCCAGTGACATTTTTTACCTTCCTTGCACCTGTATTAGAAGAAATCCTGGTAATGGAAAAACTTGGGCTAGCAGTAAATGTTGGTCAGTCCACATACAACTATAAAGCTCGTTTATGTTTGAGTGTTGGATATGTTCCAGGAATTGCAGAGCTATGTAGACATTCAGGTCATACCTCTTATAAAGGCTGTCGTGCTTCTATTATTAAGGGAACATAGGAGTAGAAAGAAAAGGTTGAATTTATTTTTCTAACGTCGATTATACTTCTGGTAATTGCGTTTCTTTTTCTATTATCTCTCGTACGGACTTCACGGTTGGAAATAAGGTACTTATCTTGATGTAAAATACTACAGAAGAATTTTTAATTAAATTTTTGAAACAGAACGTAGACATTAAATAGAAATCGCCTTTGACTTTATTCAAAAGCTTTAATGGATTCTCTCCATATCCTTGGAGTGAAATGCATCTGTGGGGTAGTAATGTATTAAAGCATTTATGTTCGATGATTGACGATAACGCAACAAAATTTGGTATCAACAATCCATTGTTCCTGAAAACAAAATACAAGGAACTATTGGGAGAATGCTTGGAACGGTCCAAATCGTTAAATCCAACAAATGCAATTATAGATGATGAATTCAAAGGTGATGAGTTCAACTTGCTTCAATTGATACCATAGGTATATTTGCTACATATATTTGCTATCTACTTTATCAATTGATATATTCCGCTCTTCAGAAGATCAAAGAAGCATTGATTGGATGGTTGGATTGATTTTCTACTTTTTGTTGTATCTACAGTTTTCCTTGAGTGCCTTTGTACCCAATGAATGGAACATTCTAAAAAAGAAAAAACTGATAATGCATTTACTTTGCAGGAAAAAAATAAAATTGCAAGAAATGCTTTCATTTCTCTTTCAGAAGCTTGCAGGTTGTCCGAAATGAAGTTGATTACACAGCAAAATATTGCTAAAATAAAAAGATATATATTCCAAACTTTTGTCTATTTTTTTAATGCTGTTGCTAATGACAATTCTTATTTCCTAAAAATTCAATAGTCATATTAAAGTGTGACACAAGTTTTTCAGCATGTACATTGTAGTTAGTTTATATTTACAACCAATCAACATTATCTGTCGCATATTGGTATTTATTTTGAACAACTTGGCCCATTACGTTGTAGCAGTGCTCGACCCGATGAAAGAATGACCGATTGTATAAAAAGAAAAATAAAATCAGCTTCTAAACCAGCAGATAATGTCGCTAATAGCGTTGTTTTAGCACATCATCAGTTCTAGTAAAATTAATGGGATAATCAGCCTCCTTAACAGTGCAACAAATCGCTTGAACATATATCAATTACTAATTAATATGGTGTCTGTATATATCTCTAATAACTCATTAAATATACCCCAGATTCTAACCATTTATTTTCAAAAAGTTGTTACGGATGAATCTATTGTGACAATACTTGAAAGATACAACGTGAAACAATCAAATCAAATACTTTGTTTCGCAAGGGTCATCCTAGTCCCATGGTTATTATAAAGAATACTGCTAATACCCTTACTAATAACGATCCTTCTTTAATCTCAAAAGATGAAAAAAGATTTCAAGTATTATGCCAATTAGAATCAATGTTTAATATCATGAATGTAAATCTAGCTTTGATAAAAGTAATTAAATCAATTTCTCAAGGCAATGATGTTAACCAATCCTTTTTTTTATAATAAAAGAAATGCCAATTAGGAATGGAAAATAGTAGAACTGGAAAATGTGTATTGCTACGTTGTAATTATTAAATCTTTACGATACTTTCAAACTTCAATGCCAAAAACTTGTTCTTTTTTCTATAGCTAACCTTGTACGAACCACTTTTTATGCACGCCCTGAACGCTATTAACACTACTACTATGCTAAACTAGGTAGTATTTCCTCACATAATAAATTAAAAGCCATCTCATTTGAAACCATGCCATGCAATCCAAATAAGGGATTATGAATGTATTATAAATTATAAACAATCAATGGTATTCCAAAATATCAAAGATACTAAGGGTATTCATAATGTGTTGTATCATAAGTATAAAAACCTAAAATACATGCAAATCAAATAGAACAAGTAAGGGCTGTTCTGAACATATTTTTGACAACAGATTGTCAAAAACAAATTAAAAAGCCGTTCTGGATTAAGTAAATCAAGAAGCCAACAACTCAAAAAAATATTCAAAACTACGGAATAACTGACAGTTGATAAAACAACTGCCAAATAGTATAGAAGATAACCAAATAGTATAAATAGAGAAGTAGAAATAGCATTTTATTGTAGATTATCCATAATTTAATAAAGAAGGATTTAAACCGTATCTCTTTTAAGCTTTTTTTTTATAAAATTAACCCCTTTTTACTGCAACTACAGGAAAAAAGGTGTAAAATGAGATATAAACTACAACTTTTCTGGAAAAACTACTATGATATTCGCTGCAAAAATTGTTTTATATGAAGATTTTATTGGAAAGATATAGCTTTATAATAATCTTACGTAAAGAAACAAGTAATTGCAAATTTTAAAATTGCCATTTTTGCGTATTTTCTCATAGTGTAAATAGATATAAGTTGGTTTTGCTATGTTATTTATCTTTAAATTTATTATATGTCTCACGAAAACTTCAAAAGTAGCTGCTTTTCTCTCAAAAACCGAGTCTCACTTTTCACCCCTAATTTACTTTTTTTTCCTCCAAATTAACAGCAAGAAAAAATTATATGCCAATGTACCTGAGATGTCCAATTTTAAATCCAAGAACAAGTATCCAAAACATCCTATTATTTGCAGTTGGTATAACGTTTTTCATTGCTAATGTTTCAGATTTTACACGTATTTTACTAATAAAAATTATCAACTTTAGCCCTTGGTGGTTGGGCTGAATGGTTAAGGCGTGTGCTTCCCAGGCGCAAGGCCTCGTGTTCAAATCCTGGTGTCGACAAGTTTATTTGATAATGTTATGTAGTACTGTATATCCTGTTTAGTGTCATCGTCGCCGACCCACAACTTTTAGTATTGTGGAATATACTATGAATGATAGGATATTCACGGAAAAAAATATAAAACAACAGAAAGTCAACTAGATAATTGTAGGTTTTTATTATCAAGTTAACGGAAATATATTAAACTGAGGAACTCTCCTTTGATAGGCAAATATTCCTCTTTATATAGTTTTCTATGGATAAATGTTCTAATACTAGTGTCGCTTGGCATCTCTATAGATTATTAATGATACACCAGATCAAGTCAGTTAGCATCTTCTTTATTGTGCTAAAAGCTATCTCAGATAGCTAGTCGTATACTAAAATATGATTTTAGTCTAATATAGAGTAATCATTTACTTTATCCGAATATTAATTGGTCTTTTACTATAAACTGTCAAGATCTTATATTTCGGTGAAATAGTTTATTTTAGCTTTGAATTAGCATATCCTATTTATGGTATAAGTCTATTCAAATCTGCGGTGCTATAACTTTAACATCAGATGAAATGGAGATCAAAAGTGGATATATTCCACAAGTATGACATTTCTTCGCATGCCTGTTTGGCTCTGGGTGCAGCACTTTATTTAGTAGATTTCTTTCCCCACTTTCATAATATCATCATATCGCAACCTTGTTTATAATAGGCCCACTTGTGGAGACCTCTCAATCTCTTGACCTTTAGTTTACGTTTACGTTGTGCTACATAAAGCGTTATTGTAGGAGTTTCATGTATATTAAGTCTTCACATTAAATAATAATAAATAAAGTATATCCACTACGTTCTACCCTATAAAAAAAAAAATTATCAACTTTAAGCTCTCATATCTCCACAAAAAAGTAAGCTATACTAATACTTTTAGATAATAAAAGTTACTTGTTTTAAGGCTCTTTATAATATACTTAAGTATGAAAGAGTTTTGAGCGCTTTTTTTTTTTTTTTTCCTTTTTGACATTTTTTGTAGTAGATTTCAAAATATTTACCAAATTGAGTAGCAGTTATTTTTTGTGCATATTATAGAACGTAATAATCTCTGTCAGACCCCTTTTAGGGTTTTTGAAAATATCAACTTTTCGTCGAGATATCCTCGAAAATGTGTAAACAAAGAATATCCTCAATTTTGCTTCCCAAAAAGACGAGTATACCCTCGTTTTAAATTTTGGATTTGAAAAAAAATTGACAAAAGTCCTGGTTTCTCCATGAAAACTGTAGCTAAAAGACTCTTTAATGGCTTGTTTGAAAGATAAATTTTTTACGCATTATTTTAGTTGTTTAATTTTGAAACATGTTTATAAAAAGCGGCTTGTATCTTTAAAAAATCTCTAAAATTTTAATTGTATTTTACGCAAAATTTAATGTGAAGTATTTACCCAAATTTTATTTAGTCAGATGCAAAATTTTAAGCTGTACAAAAACTATTTAGTATGCTTTCTTAGCTTATTTTGCAGTTCACGAGCTATTGAACGATTTTGTTTTTTAAATCATTTTTGGATCATTTTTGGAGCAATTTGTCAAATCGATTTTGAAACTCAGTCAGCATAGGTTTTAGCTGTAATGTGAGCTATTATTTTGATTATCTCAACGAAAAATTAGTATTTTTTGATGAAACAAAAATGGTAGAGTAGCTCTTAATAAGATCTACCGTGTGACTACAGAAAATTAGAACCTTAATTTTGGGGCTCAATTTTTTTCAATCAATTTTAGATCAGTTGGGTCAATGATGATAAGCTAGCGCGTCTATATTTTGGTATTAACTACTCTATTTTGGACCATACAGTATATCAATAACTTGTAGAGAAAAAGTACATGTATGCTAAAGATTTGGTATGATTAGACCCGATATTGGGCGAAAAAGTCGAAATCTATCTGAAATCTACTTGTTACAGCTTTAAGAAAGCTGAAAAAAACCCCTATCTTGCCGAATTTTTATCCAAATAACTTTGAACTTTACATGAGAGTAGGTACACATCTTGGACACAATATTACTAGAGCACAATTTTCATAAACTACTGTGTGTTTAGAAAATTGTTATCAAAGTGCACTTATACCTTGCTGTACGCTGCACGCTCTTCTTGAAAATGATTAAAACGCAATCTCTATGAATATCAATTCAACAAGTAAACTGCCACTCTACGTAGAAAACGTTGTCTTAATTATGTAATATACTCATCCTTAATGTAAACTTATTGTAAGTCTTTGTGCATTCGGTAAACTTTAAAAACAGGTTGGTTACCTATTATTCTTACCTACTATGGTCAGTAAACTCGCTAGCTCTCACCGAATAATATAAATCCAAATGAGCTTCCATTGCAGCTGTAGGTAATCCTAGTGTTGGTCCATAGAATTAAAATTATTTTAGCCTCTCTGGATTGCTGTAGGAATGGCAAAATACAAAAGACCACATTTTTTAACCTGTTTTGTATGCAGTTTTCAATTATTCTTTATTTTTTTTTTTTTTTTTATAAAACCATATAATGATATCGGTTTTTTGCTTGTTATTTATGTTAAATCTCAACTCAATTCCATAATAAATCTGACATCCAAATGGAATTGAAATAGTATAAATACTTTTAGAAATCAGGACCTGATGGCTCCTGGCTTCCTTTTTAACTTAATAATATGTTCATACTAATTATATTATCATTCATATCTAATTCACTCATCCAATTAGTATATAAACCCTCTCTATAAGCTCATAATAAAACGGTGCTTTTTCATTTGAATAATTTTATACGTTTACCTTTTGATAAATCACAGTTTATCCAAGCTTAAATTATTAAGCATGTGAAAAAGATTTATTATTCCGTGAATGCTTTATATAATATTAATTATACAATTTGACGTGATTCAATCTTAGATCCTCATCCAAAATTCACTTAAGAAATTTGACATGGTGAAAGACTAGTAGTATTTGACTGCATTTAGTATACATATTCCAGGCATTGTACTATATAGAGCGACCAATTCGTTATAACGGAATATTCTTTATTCTGGACACATTTTTTTACCGCCCACTAGTCCGTTATAGCGAGTTCTGACTGTATTTCGGTCAATAATTCTGAGCCTCAGAAGTCTTCAAAAAGCATGAGACTTTGAGCCTCAAAGTTGACGATTTTAAGTGGGGTTGCGGTTATTTTTCACAAATCAATCTTCCTTCTTCTTTCTGTGGCATTATTTATACCTTTATGCATAGTATAGTATTGTATTATTACAAAAGAAACTGGTTGTGAAACGATACTCGTGCAGCATTCGTTCCTTAAGAATGACTTAGCCAAGAACAGTACTTTAACATGTAGGAGGGACGCACAAATATTAGGCATTTTATAAGTGGTAATATATTGGAAATAAATAAATAATAGATAATTAATTTAAGTTATGAAAATAAACTAGTGTATGTTTGCAGCTTATTGCTTCTTGCTGTTGTAGCATGGAGTGTCAGGTGAAATCATAGGAATAGTATCATTCTTGAGGGTAAAGACTTTCCAATAATCAGGAACCTTCAAGTTACGAAGGTGAGCAGGAATTTGATTAGCTAAATCATTATTTGTATGCTGCATAATTCTCTGATGATTTTATTTAGCTATGTGTTTTGAAATCTCACTTATTTGAACTTACTTGAGGAATTCTGCCACCGTGCTTACTTTGAACATCTTTTTCATAATTTTGACGCCATAGCAAATGAATACGTTGATCTTGTTCTAAACCAGACACAAGAGGTTCAGTAACATAACAATTCTTGTGATCAACTAAAGCTTCATTAGGATCCAAGTTACCGAGACTAATAACATTAGGATCCAAGCCTTCAGAAGCACCAAATTTGTTCTCTGAAAGAACAATATTCCAACCCCAAGGAGAAATTGGAACACTGCTATCCCAAATTGGTGGACGAATAGTGTAATTCAAACGAGCAGTGTAAAAATCAAAAAAGGTAAAGCCTTCATAAAGCCAACCAGATACTTGTTCTTGATCAGGAGTAACCTCAGGATCAAGGAAACGGTAAAGGAAATTGTTATGAAGAACCATGTTGCTTACTTGCATAAAATCAGCATGAACAGCAGCGTACATCATTACACCAGTATTTGCAAAGTAATTTGACATGATATAACCATCAACCTATTAAGTAACATGGGATTATTTGTTTTTTTTATCAGATATGTTTATGCAAACTTACAGCAGATGTTAATCGAATAGCACCACCCATATCAGTAATCTGCCAACCAGCAATAAAGTTTTGATAAATATAAGTTTGATTTGATCCAACAACGCTGATACCATGATTTTGATTAATAGGATGAGTATCGGGGAATGTAGCATTCTAAAAAGAACATGTGAATGCTACATACTATATAAATATTACGAATAATATACATACCATAATATTTTCTTTGATTGTAATATCCTTGGAATAGTATAATTGAAGGCCAGAAGCTAAATAACCTTGTTCGTCTGCAAGTTCACGACCGAGGCAATCTTGCATAAATTTGAGATTTTGAAGAGGTCCCTTTAATTGAGGACTTACAACAGGCTCCAAAACGTCCATCTTTCTCAAATCCATACTACAAAAGAGAAATTAGAATAAATATAACATATTACACTAAACATACCCGAAAATGTTATTGGAAACTACACTGTTTTTTTGTGTTTGGAACAATACACCAGCGTTTGTTTCATTATAAGTAGGGATTTTTTTTTCACTTTCATGTAGCTGATCACGCAAAAAGATATTACCATCTATACAGAATAACTTAATATTGAAATAATAATAAAGGATTGAAATACAAACATACCAATGTACAATTTTTCACCATATTGAGCAATAACTGAACCACGACCGCCGTTAAAGAACAAATTACCCGAAATTGAAGTTTCGTCTTCATTTTTATTTTTTTCAACTACAATGTTTACATTTTCAAATACAATATTTTGAATAGCCCAAGCTTGATTGTCTTCGTAAACTGTACGTAATATGATTAATATAACATTTTTAGACGTAATATAAATCACAATTTACCTTCAATTGATGCTGTAGCATTCTTATCATTGACAGTAAGAATAGTAGGCTCATTGGCGCTACCTTTTAAAGAAACACCTTTCTTCAATACAATTGGTTTCTTGGGATCAATGGAAAAAAGGCCAGAATCAAGATAAACAACAGGTTTTCTGTGATAAATTCAGTAAAAACGTAAACTTCTAAACATGCAAAAAACACTTACTTTAAAATACTGGCTTCATCAATCATACCTTGAAGTGTAGATGAGTAATCTAAGGCATCTATATACCTTTTAGTTTGTTTCAACGAGCATTCTAATTTAGCTTGAACCGAAGCAGACAACGCCAGTAAGGCAGTAGAGAAAATAATACTAGAAAACTTCATTTTTCAAATGATTAATTTAATAAAGAGAAATAAAATTTGAAATGCAAATCAACATATTTATACATGTAAATGTTGTTTACTTTAATTTAGATTTTTACATAGTAGAAATGTTTCCATTTTGAAACAACAGATTGAATCATATTTTGATTGGTTGATTTAATAGTTTAATTCCTATACTACCCAACACAACAACAAAAAGAATTTTTTCGTTTCTTTCTTTCACACAATAAACAACAAAATGTCTTGTTCTAATACACAATATTTAATACCAAAAGATCCACCTTCATATGAATCATTATATCAAAGTATACCATCACAATCATCTTATTCAGTCGAACAACAACAACCACAAAGTCATTCAGCGAAAATTTCATATGCTGTAAAAAGATATATTCGTCGACATTCACCTTTTCTACAAACAACAACTGCTGCTATATTTGTTGCTGCAACTGTTTCTGCAACTGTCATGCTGTTGCTATGGCAACTGCAAAATTTGGCATCACCTCAAGATCCAGATGGTCCTTGGTTTGACCCTGAAGAATATAAAACCTTTTAATTCACTTTTTTTTAACGAAAAAATCAGTAAAAATACCCTCCCTCCTTCTTCATCTCTATTTTTTCTCTTTCAGCAAGTTCCAAAATTTCAATCAGTAATAAAAAATCTTTATTCGTATCTTGTACTATAGAATATATTGTATACCTAATAATTTCAAATGTAAATTGACGTCAACCTTAAATCCTGCTTCTCGCTGGCATTCAATAAAATCAGCATAAAAATACGGTCCATATAAAATGAAATAGTAAATTGGAGAATAAAAACTCTATTGCTTTTTCTCAATATTAAAAAAAAAAAAAAAAAAAAAAAAAAAAATGTCGTTTGACTACAATAACAATGTCTCATTTGGAGATGAAGATGAAGAAGAATTTACTACTAAAAGTGTAAGAGAAAAAATTCTTTAAATAAAAAGAAGCGCGTCCTGCTAATTGAAGACGTTAAAAAAATATAGGAGGAATTTAACCTGAAAGAGCTCACTATATATGCTCTTGATTGCAGACCTAGTATGATGGAAGCCGACGAAAATGAAGATACTCCTTTATTGGTTGCTCTTAAAAGTATTCGATCGAAAGCCATTGATAGGATTAATACTAGACCAAATGATCAAGTTGGTATTATATTATTTGGCACAGTAAGTTTTTCTTTTTTTTGGTATTAAAATCATTTATAAATACCTTTTGTTAGACCGAAAAGAACAATATGCAAGAAAAAGATCACATTTATATTTTACAACAATTAGATCTTATTGATGCACCTCGCATTAAAGAACTAGATCTCTTGATAAACAGTAAAAAATGACTTAAGCTTCCAAGCTCAATGGCATGAAAAATTCATTTTATCATTTTCTCTATATAGATGTCAATCTAGTAAAAGATAGATATGGTTTATCTGATGCCACATTTCCATTCAGCGATCTTTTATGGGTTTGCTCAGATATTTTTGCAAGGTATGCATTAATTATAACAGCCTAATATTGCATTAACCAACAACATTTAATCAAGTGCAAATATCAAACAATCAATCAAAAGAATTATCATTATTACCAACAATGATGATCCAACAGGCGGAAATGCCAATTATCGAAAAACAGCAATTCAAAGAGCAAAAGATTTAAAAGAAAGTGGAAATGAGATTGTATTGTTTGGATTAGATCAAGCTAATCATTCGTTTGACAGATTTGTGTTTTACAAGGATATTGTCCAATTTCCTGAATTTGAAGACGATCAAGAAGAAAAAGATGAATTTAATGAAAGGATATTATCTTCAACTGGAAATTTAAAGGATTTGTTTGAAAAAATAAAAACATTTCAAACTAGTACAAGATCTGAATTTAGATTGCCATTTGAGATTGGTCCCAATTTGACAATTGGTATCCGAGGGTAAGCGCAAAAAAAAAAAAAAATCACGGGTGGTCAATGTTGCCTCTTAACGTTTTTTCTTGGATAGATATAATATGGTGCTTGAACAAAAAGTCGGAAACCCTAAATATTATTTTGCCGAAGGAGAACAAACACAAGAAGTCAAATCAGTTACACGTTGGAAATGCGTGGTAAGATTATGAATAAATTTTAATAAAATCAATGAAATCTTTGAAGCTGATCTAAGGTGGGGTAGGACACAAATGAATTACTTACTCCGATTGATATCAAAAAATCATATCCATATGGCGGTGAAGATGTTGTATTTTCAGACGATGATATTGCTCAGATTCAAACAATAAATAAACCAGGTAAAAAATACAGATTGTTTCATACCACCGTCTTTTTTTTTTAACTGTAAATAGGCCTTTTGATATTGGGATTTAGAGATGCTATATTATTGAAATCTTATTATCAAGTTGCACATCCTTATTTTATCTATCCCGATGAATCCGTAAAGTATTCCGAAATATTACGATGTTTATTTAGCTAATTTTTTTGATTTGATAGCAATACAAAGAAAGCAAAAGTGCATTTTTCTTATTGTTAAATGCAATGTATAAAAAAGAAAAGATGGCAATATGCTCATTTGTTAGAAGAATTAATACAATTCCCAGATTGGTTGCTCTTTTACCACAGGTAATTCTATTAGAATTCTTTTTTGCTTGATTCATAATAATCTAATTTTTTTTTTACAGCCGGAGAAATTAGATAAATTGGGTAATCAAATTGACCCGCCTGGTTTTCAATTAATCATTTTACCTTATGCTGATGAAATTCGTCAGGTTCCACCACACACGGAGCCTCGAGGTAAAAAAAAAAAAAAAAAAAAAAAAAAAAAAAAAAAAAAAAAAAAAAAAAAAAAGTAATGATAAGCAATAGCGATAGATATACTAACAACATTATTTAGGGTTTCAAGCAGGTGCTGATGCCATGAAACCAATTATTAAAAAATTAAAAATGGAAGAGGGTTACAATCCCATTTATTTTCATAATCCATGCAAGTATATTTTTACATATGGTAAATATGTTGAATATGTTTCTAATTTAGTTATAGATCTCGTCAATCACAAAAATATGATACAAAAAGCTGCACTTGACATAGATCCGGAAGTACCGATTGACAATTCTGTACCCAATTATCATTTCATAGAATCAGTAGGTTTATATATATATCTGTGCTACATTGAAATAAGGGTCTAATCTTTGTTTCTAAAGGAACTTTCCGATGAAATCGAAGTCTTTAAAAATATAGTTGGTCTGGACACACTTAGTAAAGAAGATATTTTAGATAACCAAGCGCAATCACAAACAAGAAAAAAGGTAAACCAACTCTTTAAAGAGTAAATGAATTTACTAATCTTGAAGTATTCCAGGCAAATGCTACAAATGAACCTGCTGCTTATGATGGTGATAATCGTCAACCAGCCAAAAAAACCAAAGACTTGACGATTGCTGAGCATTGGGAGAATGGATCTTTGGAAAAGGTGAATAGTTAAATATAGAACAATCTATCGAATTATTAACCTCAAATTTCATCATAGGTCACAAACCCTTCACTCAAAGAATTCTTAATTTCTGTCAATATCCATCCTAAAAAGTTAAAGAAAGATTTGATCGATCAAGTAGACGGATATTTAAAAGTAAAGACAGAATCAACAACATAAAAGGGTTTGAAGTCCAAGCTTTTCCCGTTTTCTTACATAATAATAGTAGCAATAAACTGTAGAATTATCAATTCACTTATCTATGCTTAATCTAAAGCTAAATCTGTGTATAAAATTTTAAGCCAGTAATGTAACCTTGGTGTAAAGCATGCTTCTTTATATTATTGTTTATATTAAAAGCGTAACAAAAGAACGGGAAGCGGCGGTCAAATGCAGATTAAATTTGGCATATTCAATAGCATCTTTAACTGCGATTACGTTAGAATCCGAAACAAAGCAAGTAATATATTGGCTTATTTTGTTATCTATTCATAAATTTTTTTTTCTTTTTTTTTTTTTTTTTTTTTTTCGATGGGTTATATATAAAACCTGATTATAAAAAAAAAAATTCTACTTTTTCTTCTTTCTCAACTACAAAAAAAAAAAAAAAAAAAACACACATAAAAACAAAATATGCCACATTTAAAAGCATCGAATAAAGAGGATGCAACAATTATTTTGGGATTAGACCCTTCATTTACTGGTGTATTAAGAGGTGTAGCTCATGATGTTTCTGAAGGTTGCACAGTAAAGGGAAATTGCATCGTTAAAGTTAACAAACCAATTAAAGTTAGAAGATTCATTGTTTGGATGGAAGGTAGAATTAAAGTAACTCTCAAAGGAACTGGCTATAGTGTTTCCAATACAGAAGGAACAGAAAGTAGAACTATTTATTCAAAGGATCATCATTTCTTGGGTGATGATGGTCAAGCTCATATTTTGACACCTGGGCAATACATTTATCCATTTAGTTTTGATTTACCTGCAAGTCTTCCTGCAAGTTTCCGTGGTAAAAGAGGCTATGTACGTTATAGATTACAAGCTGCTATTTATCGTCCAATGTTTGCAAGTGATATTCAAGTTTCTAGAGATATTCCAATCAAGCGTTGTTTATTGAACGATCAAACTCCAATGGCGGAATTGCGTGAAACTTTTGAAGGTAGACATCATACCAACAAATTGCATTATACCGCTACTGCACCAAGCATCTCTTATCGTGAAGGTGGTTTGATTCGTCTCAATTTAACTATGCAACTCATTCGACCAGAAACACAATCGATTAGAACAGTAACATGTGCATTAAGAGAACGTATACAATATCGCACAACTGATAGTCATGTAAATACAGTACTCAGTAAAACAGATAATCTTTTCCCTCTTGGTTACAGTACTTTTTATCCTAATCAATCACCTGATTATGATCCTAAAGTAACAGCAGATTACAATGCCTTGTTCCGTTTATGTCCACGAGTTAATGCTGATTTAAACAGCCGCTTGATGAAAGTAACTCATGCCTTGGTTGTGAATATTATGGTGGAGGATACTGCAGATGAGCATGATGATGAATCAGCATATGACACTGAAGCAACTGAATCAGAATGGGCATCAGAAGATGATCGTGTGGTAGGAGGAGAACAAAGCTCAGATGCTAAACATGCTATGGAAAGTCCATCTAGTACACCACCTACATCTACACCTAATTCTCCTTCTAGTCGACCTGCTCTCAGTCGCTCCTCTTCTGCATCATCCTTGGCTTCCATTTTCTCCATTGGTAGATCTCATGGCAACAGTATCGAAGAACTTGCTGCAAGTGGTAGTATGACGTCTATTCCTAATATCAAGAGCACTCGTCGTAGTAAATCACACAGCAAGCACCACAAAGATTTTAATGAACCTCGCTTAACTTTATGTGCTCTTGAAGTTCCTTTAGTTGTCACATCAAGAGAGCATACATGGACAGAGAAGCCCGCCCCTCCACCATCTTATGAAGCCCTTGAAGAACCACCTAGTTATAACACATCTTTGGAAAACTTACCACGTACACCTGATTATAATGATTCTGCTTCAACCAGAGAATTAACGTCTAGACCTTCAACGCCAGCAATAGCAGAAGAGGCTACTTCTACTACTTCATCACCACGATTACCACCTGTAGAACCTGCAACTCCACCTCCAGAACCTGCTGAAGAGCATGAAAACAATAGACTGTCTATGGTTGGGGGTTTATCATCTGCTGCTACGAATGCTGCTGCCAAGATGTTTGGAAAGGCTAGTTTAACTCATTAGGTTTTTTGCTTTACCCTCACCATAAACCATTCAATTTCTCCTCATCTGTACATATTATAACAACAACAACCTCCATGCTTATTTATATTATTATTTTTAATTTTACTCATTAGACAAATCAAATATTTCATTGCTTACTGCTATATTGCATTAGCATTGTTATTTAATAAATACAAATATTAATATATACTTGATAAGCCTTATCTAATTTCTAGTGATTGTACTACAATTGTTTGCATTATAAAATATCGCCAAGTTTTTTTTTCTTTCGAGCTCATGCTTGTCGCATCGAGATTAACGTCAAACATCCGATTACATAAACACCCCTAAAATTACGTGAAATATGCAACTTCCTCTTTAGTACACTTTTTATTAATATCATCGCTCAATAGATTACAAATCCGTAGATTGATATCGTTTACTATAAATACATCAATTTACTATTTTTAACCAAGCAAAGGCCAAGATATTAGTTTTTTAATATATAAGATAGCGTGAAAAATGCATAATAACCAAGATGAAAGTGTACAATCGCAGAGATATTGCGTTAGAAAATGCATTAAATAAAAGCTACCATTTAAATCCGTGTAATACACATACATGGCGCAGCATACCGTTATCGCAAAATCTGGCTTTAAAGAACTGCTGATCCTCTATCCTTTGACCACAGCAAATAATGCCGCTGTTAGAGTCTAGACAAAATGGCGTATTCATTCCACTTTTTTAAGTCAATTTCTTATCATGCATATTGTACAAGGCCAGACAAAGGTCGGAAAGTACGGATATGCCTTATATATAAACATTATTTTAAAATTAATCATGCACATATCATAATACATGAAAATCATCTATTACAATAGATAGCGAATATACAACAATAAAGACGATATATACAATACTGTTTAGCAATTAGATTTCTAAATCAAGCGCAAAATTATTTGTGATTATCTTTTTAATTCTTATCAAAAGCAATTAATACAAATGATTACTAGGTTTGATCATTAAGATTTTACATAACAATAAAAAAAATGTTGTCAAAAATATGAATATACAAGCAAAAAGAGAAAAACGTTGTTATGGAATATTCCTAATAGCTATATCAATTAGTTTTCTAATAAGTCTTCTAAAAAATGATTTATAATAAAGCTTAATGATATAAACAACTCATAAACATCATACTACTTGCGAGTAGTTTTAAGTGCCACCATTAAATAACATTGTTGCTTGAAAATTGTTTTCATAGCATCATGTAATGTTAAGAATGCAAAAAACCTCTATTTTAAATCATAAATATAACTATCAATTTTAAAGGTTTTCAATACCATAACACCAAATCAAAGATACAATTTGAGTGACAAAATTTTCATTAATGTCAAAAGCCTTTCAAAATTTTTAACACTCTTGCTAGCATTAAGATTTTAAAATACTGAGGGATTTCAGATTGTTTTAATCTATCAACCAAACCTGGTCAAATTTTTTCATATCACAACATTATGAACCAGGTGCATAGCTTTATTTGCACTAAATTGCTTGATTTTAACTAAATTTTTGATAAGCTGCTAATGCATTATATATTCAAACATCCATCAGCTGATAAAATAACCGATTTGATAAAACAAATGTTTACAACAGAGTTTTTAAAATTGATATTGGATATCCAAAAAAAAAATTTTTTTTAAAAAAAATAGATGTAAAACGCATCGCTCTACAACTATGTTTATACATACATATGCATAAAAAAGATGCTCATTTGCTAATTTTGGTAGTTTCATTGCCATATATGCAGGTTTTGGCTGATTTAGCAGCTATCTATAATTTAAAATGCTCTGTAGAGCCACAAGCCTCATCTGAAAAACTGGAAGTTTGATCCTTATAATTTAACCAGTAAATCAATAGGATTCCAAAATTATAACCTTGGATACTTTTTCAATTGTAGTAAATATTTTAGAATTTTCGAACCATTTAAGTTAATAATATACGAAGATTTTCCCATTAGCTTTATTTTTTAAGCAAAAGAAAGCTTTTTTTTTTAAAAAAAAAAAACTTGTACTAAAACTCCTTTATCAATGGCTGTTAGCTAATGGATGATTCATCAGAGTATAGAGTATTAAATAAAAAATAGAAATTTGATCAAGAAATATCTTTATTTGAATGAAATTGAAAGAACTTATATTATACTATTTGGTCTTTTAAGGAAAACGATAGGGTAATAAGTGTTGTTGTGGATTTTATTATTTAATAGTAATGTGCTGTTGTGCTGTTGTGCTGTTGTGATATAGTATTGTGTTGGAATACCATGCTGCTCGAAACTTGGTTTATTTGATATTTAATTAATCTAGTTTTCGGTTTAATTTATGAAATATTGTTATTTACTTTTCGGATTCGACATCCGGTTAAGGATGATACATCAGTGGAGTCAAGATATATTATTTGTATATTTATTGCGCATTAAGTACGACTTCAAAATTTAATTTTGAGCCATTATTTGATTTTTTAAAACCTTTCACAGAATATTTGAAACAACCCATACAAAATAATTCAAAAAGGTGTGAGCTTTTGTTGCGTCCACAGATTATTATGGTTATTAATTGTATAAGGTAACGAGCCTTTTGATTTGTGAATCCTTATTGATAAGTGATAAGAAGCTGGCTAATGATCTGGAAAAATCTTTTAAAAAAGATCAATTTTTTGTCAAAATAATCAAGATAATAGTTCACAAAAGAAATCTTCGTTAGTGCAGCAAATAACGAAGCTGTTTACTAAAAAATATATATATATATATATAAATAAAGCGGTAGAAATACAATTATAATCATCTAAAGTATTATTACAAAAGATTTCTGAAGATTTAAAATGACTGAAAAGGTACAAGGGTATTTATAGTGAATTAGAGAACTTGTATATCATTAGACTTGAATGGAGTAGCAATATTCTAATTTTGAGTTATTGTTATTGCTAAAATATTTAAGGAATAAATTATGCAAAGCATTGACCATAATGGATTGTGTGTCAAGTGTCAAGTGTCAAGTGTGACAATATGGGCCTTTTGGGAGCTATTATTGGCTATAGTCATATCTATTAGGTAACCTTGATTTTAAAGGGTAAATTCTAAGTGTGCTTAAAATGCTATTTATAATATTGGTAGTGGTGTAACTATTATGACAGAAGGGAATAATAGTTGACCAAAATTAATATCTTTGTTATTATTATTCAATGAATCGGATAAAATACTGCTTGGTATATATGTCATTTTTGTAATCGATTACATTGCGACCAGAAGTGCTATCGTTCACACGACATATATTGGTTTAAAAGTATTTTGTATTTTCGCATGCGTTTGTTATTGTGTCCACTTTGAGTATCTGTTTATTATTGTTGCGCTTTTATATTTTAAGTGACATAATCTCAATAAGTGTGATACTTGCAAATTGGTTTATTTTATGGTTATCAAGCTTTTATTATGAAATTCCACTGCAACCAGCATACAATTGTCACTGAAAATCATGAGGCTGAAGTTTATTATAAGAACATCTTTGATGGGGCTATTTATCGCAATATTTACTTGAATGAAAGAATAGCAAAAATCTTGGGGCAATCTGACAAGTATTAACTTATCGTTTGATAATTTAACTTTTTTTTTTTGTAATGTACAATTTTACATCAATTTCAGTGATCTTATTCTTCTGAAATATTTCACACTTTGAAAAGTAGACACTCAATCAAGAGTAACGGATGGCTTCAGATGGTTGGAAAAGATGGTTAGTTAACGAGAGATTTTAGCAAATAGCATTGTGTGTGGTGAATAATGAATATATAAATTTAGGAGAGTTTATGCGGTCTTGGACATACGACTTCCACAATTACTATCAGTAGGGTACTCGTACTTTCTAACGTTAATAGAGTCTGCCTTTGATTGTGAAGTAACATGTCATACGGTGTTTACCTTGTATACAAGATGTTGAATTTATTTTCTTGTAATCTAGATAGGAACGAAGAATGTTTTGGCGAAGACTGTACTAATTATAAAAATGGGAGACTATTATTTGCACCTAATAATATTTAACTATGATTATGTATTCTAAACCTTTTTTATTAATCTTATGTAGAACATTAATTCACTTTTGGTTGTCGAATATGTATTGCAAAAGCTCAACATGCTGCTGCTGCTATTAACAGACATGGTGTTTACTTTTTGAATACTGAAGTTATTGCTTATCTTACAATTGAAGAATTGAAAAACGGGGACTCAGTAAGTGACAAAAAATACTTAAAAATATAAATGATAAAAATTTATGTAGACAGTTGATTGGGTTTTATAGAACACTGATATACCAGCTCTTTCACCAGCAATAATAAACTCAAACACCTTTTTAGGTTTTATGTTTTTTAATTTAGACGAGTTTTATTTAAAACAAGAAATGTAGCACAACATGTTTTCAACATACTAGATACAAGTACAAATGAAAAGTGTTTCCATAAAGACAACACCCAGCAATATCAGAAGTACACTTTTCGTTTTAAAAGGAATTTTTTTTCAAAAAGCAAAATTATTGACAACATAAGTAAAAAAACCAACGCATCAAGAGCAGTGATACCAACCGCTTTTCAAGCCTCATGGACTTCAATAAACCGACGATTTTACCAAGGGTTTGATTGATTGGATATATTTCTGTATGTACTTCCGTCATTTGCACTTTGAAGATTAGAAGATGGTGCAGCAAAAAAGGTGTTGATAGATTTAATAAAAGGTTGTGCTTTAGCCCTTCATCAATGGAGCATTGAAGCAAGAGATCTTAGGAAAATTAAACTGTAAGTAACTTTCATTAGTAGTGTCTTCATAAATGGTTGATATATTGTATGCATTTGTTGGATTAGATGTTTCTAGAGATGGAATGTATTCCTTAAAGTTTAAGTGAAGAAGAAGGGAATTAATGAACGTGTGTTTACAGTGGATAACCATTGTCTTACTCATACTGTATATGCTACATTACGGAGATGCTGGGCCCCATGGAGGTTTACAGTACTCGCTCAACAAAAAGAACTATCAAAAAGTTCTCCAATTTGATTGCAGAAAAAACAAAAACGGGTATCGATACATCAAACTTATTATTTAAAATAACTAATTATAATAGTAATTTGATCGAAAAGTTGGAAAAAAATACAGGAAGACTTGATATGACAGATACCTATGATAGCACTGACAGTATGTCTCGCATTCCATCAGGTCGTAAAGATGCTCCATAATTATGGGAGCCTGTAAAAAATAAAGAAGAGGAGTGCATTGATTCTGATAATCGTGAGGTATTACATGGTGTTCCCGGGAGTCAAGTGGAGTTAGCCTTAAAGTCATATTATACAAGATTACTCAAAAATGCTAGCAACGTGGTTGAAAACAGAAAAATTAAATTTTATTTTTGTCTTTGGCTAGATTCTATTGTTTACTCTTCATTATATTATACAGATAAAAGAAAAATTTGGCTCCAAGGGTGGTTCATTATGTCATGTATATTGCCAGCAGATATGGAAGTAAATGGTATCAGGAGGCTTGGTTTGTTTTGGAAGTTTTATACTACTTCACTTATTTGCATTGTGGTATTAACTAAATTCTTAGCAATCTGAAAACTCTTTATGAACAAGCCTGGTGGTTCCATGGACGAATTTGGGGATCCAATTGTTGGGAGGCACATAGATGGTAATCGGTATGTAAATTTTGATGTGGAAGATATACCTTATAACGTGGGTTTGATTAATTACAAAAATAATAACGAAAGCACTTATAAAGTTATCTGGCTATTTGCTGTATTTGGTGAAAAGCTTGACAAAAGGACACCTCGCAAACTAAACGATATTTTAGATTTATCACTGTAGTATTTTGAACTGTCTGTCTTATCGTTAAAAGTCTTTTTGCTATTTTTTTTTCTCTGTTAGAAAATATTTAAATCTTCAGTTATGTTTTGCAATAAATTTAATTTTAATTCCAAAAACTTGAATTTGACTGTACCAAAAGCCTTGGTATTCTACTTGAAAAAATAATTATCTCACTCCTCTTATTCAAAATTCAAAATTGAATTATATTTTATTTTAAAATGTCCCTACTTTTATAAATTTCGTGGACAAAGTGTCAAGATGAAAAATCCCTAAAACTATTGATTTTGAACATATTTTTATGGTTAATTTCCCTTCTAAATGGGTAATGTCCATAAATTGAATCAACCTTGCGCCCTAGTGAATATGTGGTTTCATTATTTGGAATACGAAATTGTATCTAAACATTTAGCTTTACGGATAATTTGGGTAATTTGATTAATTAAATAAGGGTCTTTAGAACAGATTGAGTTGAAAAAATAAACGTTTCTTATTGGCTAAAACTGCTACAAACACTACAAAAATAAAAAACAAAAAAACAGGGATTCCCCCTGTTTTTTCAAAAAAAAAGCGGAGTTTGAAATGTGATTCCCCTATAAACGAGAAACCATGTTTCAAATTCCATAAAACCAAAGTATTATGGGCCTACCCCCTCCTTTGGTGGAGAATGAGCCTCAATAACTGCTAGGTAAGGCTCGCAAGTAATTGAGTAGAGGTACAGCCTATCTGATCTCCTGTGCTCTGGCCAAATCAATGATATCAAGTGTCTGTGATAGGCACTTTCACTTGACATGAAACATACGAAATAGAAACAAGAACAATTAGTAAGGGATTTATAAGTATTTTTTTTTTGTTTACCTTGATCAGTTAAAAGATAGAAAAGAAAAAAAATGATGTAAGAAAAAAGAACAATTAGTTAATTGATTGTAATGTAGTATTTATTATTATTATTTTGCTTACCTTGATTGCTATAAAAAAAAGGAAAAAAAAAGGATTTTTTAGTTTTTAAAAATTAGATGACGTTCTAACTCTTAGAACCATACGAATTCTTCTTTTTTTTACATTTTCGGATGACGGCAACTCTAACATCCAATGAGATGGAAGCAGAAAATATGCGCACGAAGAAAAATAGCAAAAATAGCAAAAATATGCGAAAATACATGAAAAGCGTAGAAAGTGGAATACAGTAAAGCAATTAATAAAGCAATATGAAATGGAAAGCAACCCGTCCAGTTTTTATACCAAATTGCCCTTTTGATGCAAATTATAACGGATACTTTGTTTTTATTAAACAACTAGAAAATTGTGAAAAATTTTAAACTTAAAGTTTTTGATGAATTTAGTAAAATCACTCATAGAGAGCTGTAAAATATGTGAACTGATTTTAGTATTTATATCTAAATTCTACGCCTAAATAGCTATCTTTTAATACTAAATTTGTAGTCAGTTTGGCAATTTTTTTACTATGAGGAAAAACTTGCAAAACTTGAAAAACTTGAAAAACTAACATGAGATGAACCCAAAACTCAATAATAATACAACCAAAGGTAAAGTAATCAAATAAATGTTGACAGATTCGAATTCTTCTCTTAAGGAACTTTTATCTTCTCTAAAATTTATTATAAATTTACCAATTTATATCACTAATTTCTACAGCATCTTTTTTTGGTAAAAATTTAAAACAATTTAGTTTCAACCCAAAAACTAATGAAGAGCTAATCAATACGTTCTGTATATAATTTTTAACCACAATATTTGAACTGGACAGATTAAGAGTAACATTTTGGTATCAAACTTACTAGGAGGTAATCACATATTTATGGTATAATAATTCATTTTGGTGCGTTATCTTGAGGGTTTTATTAACGTAATTTCAATGGTTGTTATGGCTGAAATGCCAAAAGTAAGATTGAAAATCAAGTCGGTAGAAATCTAGTTAGTGTTTGTAAGCTGTTCCGCGCTATAAGCATCTAGTACTAATTAAATTTATCACCAAAAGCTACTGATAGAGAATAGAGATTTTATCAATTGAATTTTTCATAAAAATAGTAGTATTTCTATTATGACCCCCAGCTCGGTTTCAGTTGCTATGGTTTTTCAAATATATTCATAAATTATGGTTCGTTAAAAAAGCTAACGTTTATCTGTAGATTTACACATCTCGATTTAGTTGCATACGATACATTTGGTAACGCGTGTTTGGAATAAGGATTTTTGGTGGTTATAATTTTATTCACTAACAGCCATGGAGTAGTAGGTGTTTCTTACAGTTTCATCACTATTTTTGACAAAAGCCAAGATTTTAGGAGGAAAGATAAACTGATAAATATTGAATGCATATGTTCTGGTCTGTCATTATGAGGTAAATCCATTGATTTAAAATTTGTACGAGGACCGCCAACAGTTGTGGTTTCAATAACTAAAATGATTACCAAGTAAATAATTTCAAATATCTTTTTTGATGTTGTTCGACAAAACTTATAGATTTGACAGGAAAAATAAGCTGGTAGGTATCAGATTCACATATTCTTGTTTATTATGATGAGACAAATCTAATGATAAAACCACATAAAAGAGTTATCAATAATTGCAGTTTTATTGAATATAACGATTACCATGCAGTAGGTTATTTTTACGTCGTTCTTCACCCTGTTTTTAGACAAATTTCATAATTTTAAAAATTAGATACGCTGGTAGACATGGAATTCATACGTTCAGATTAGGCATAATAATTTGTATCTATTAAGACAAATTTTGTGCAAGGGTTTTCAATAATTGTGGTTTTATTCATAACTATTTCCCAGTAGGTCATTTTCACGCCCTTTATTCAGTTACCTTTTTACAAAAGCCTTGATTTTGGACAGAACAACAAACTTATAAACATTTGCTTTGCATATCTTAATTTTCTAACATACTGTACATCTGCCGACTCAATTTTTGTATAACGGTTGTCAATGGTTGAGGTTTTATCTGTAGTAAACTACACATATCAGTTTAGTTTAGTAAAAAAGCTAATCTCAGATAAAATTTAAGATATTATAGTAACATCAAAATCACAAAAACATTAAAATGCCAAATTGTACCACTGGTACTTCCAAACTAGGAACTAGACCATAAAGATCCTCTTAAGATCTTATTACTGTATATTAAATTAGGAATTAAATTCTAGTATAAATATTTCAAAGGGGATGGTAATCCAAAAGAAACCTTTTGTTGTGTCAATCATATCTATGCCGCCTTCTACAATATTAACAACTGCTAAATCTAGATATATACATTTGAAGTAACATTGAAACTCTAATTTAACATGTCCATAAATAGTATAATTTACTACATGGCATAAATTCATATATGTTACACCTTATGACTATAAACAGTGGTTTGTATTCAGCTATATCTGTCTATTTCTTTCTATTGTAATACCATAGTATATTCCAGACTTTTTCTCGTATTTATAATCATGAATTAATGGGCAATTCTCACGATACTAAAAAAGGGCAACTTTAACAGTATTATTAATTCTAATTCTCATAGCATCCATACTGCCACGCAATATCGCAACATGGCATTTGCTTTGAGCGGGTTATTGATGAATAATCCTCAAGGTATATCTGGATAATTATTCTCATGATACAATTTAGGGAATTATACTGGTGTGGTCCCTGAGATAACCATAATAATTAAAAACATATAAAAGCAATCACATTTTACTTCTTAAATAAACTTCACTATCATTTTTGATTTTTTGATAACAGTTGAGAAACTAAGTAATATATAATTCTTTTTTTTAAATTGTTATTTTTTTTATATTGTTTCGACAATTCACCTTTGCTTTACTTTTTATATATCTTTAATATATATAGAAGATTAGTTATAACTGTATTTCCCGAATCGCTTTTTAAGTTTTTTTTGCTGCATTATTCACATTAACAATTTTCAAGCACGTCATTTTCACGCCTTTTTTAAAGCTATCTGTTAATAAAATTTTTGGTTTTGAACAAAACAACAAGCTTGTAAATATTTACTTCGCATACCTTAACTTTGTAACATACTTTACACGTGCTGATTTAAGTTTTTCATAATAGTTGTCAATGGTTGTTATACCTTCATTTATTAGAATCATTTCAATGCATGCAAGCTATAATGTCATAATAATTCCTTTTTTAACGACCGTTTTACAAAAATCTCGGTTTTTCGGTAGGAGAATAAGTTGGTACATACTGAAAAGACGCCTGAACTTGTATGTATCTATAATACAATATATAATAATAGGAGTTGTCGATATTTTTATTAATTAAGAAATATATACAGCTTCTCACTATGGCCTCCTGGATGCTTCCAGAGCACATAGATATGCTCAAATGAGACGGTCAATAAGCTTATGAACTTATTGTTGCGCCCATATGAGAGAATCCCAGATATTTACTGAAGAGTCTGTTATGTCAAGATACATCATAGGTCTCACATCCAAGGTCTCAGTCTATAATTAGTGTTATAGTAGATCAATGCATCTGTATTCATCTACATCATATTCTTAGATAGTAAAACCCTCGTAATAGTTGTAATAATGAGTGTGTATAAATACATCCAAAGGATGTATTGTTAATAAAAGTATAATATTTTGGCAAGATTATTCTTACAGATTCTTTTGACATTTCAGAGTCAATTTATAAAAAGTTAAAGAACAGTATTTTCAAGTATAAATTTCTCTCGCTTGTCCGATTATAAGGTTTTTTTTGTGTGAAGCATCATTACATACATCAAATATTTTGAAACATATGTGTATTCAAAGTTTCTAAATTTTTGAAGCTTCAAATTTGATGTGGGTATAAGCACATATGTGGAATATATATGTAAATATTTATCCACTATAGATTTTCATCATATATGATTCTTACTTAGACGTACCGTTGATATAAATAGACATTAAACTACCGAAGTTATATATGCTAATAATTCATACTACTATAAACTTTCTACCGAACTTTGATCCTACCAATTTATATCAAAGACCAATCGACATAATGTGGATTTAACCACACCATTATTATTGACCTACGAACTCTATAAACATATCAATTGGCTACTAACAAGGAATGTATATGAAAGGGATATTATTGGCTACATATAAATCTAGGACAATTAACTAATCTGTTATATAAGATCGGATTTGCGATAATATATTTAAAAAAGAGTACAATAAAAGAGAATGTGTAATTAATCAGTTCTTCAACTGTACAATAAAAACAAGATAAGATTTATTTAGATATAAAAGTATTGCCTTTTATAATGATTTAGTGTTGAGTTCCTGAGATACAATTAAGAGCGGTATTGAACTATTAGATCTGTTTGAGAGTAATTTATGGATTGATGTTAATCAATCATAATTAAGCCGTGATTGTAGAGCTTGTGAATTGCCTTGTTTCAATGCTGCGCTTGTTGTGCCTGGGTTGTAATTAGATATATCTTGACAGCTACTTGAATGATTTACCGCTGAGGTTTAAGAGTATGGTGTCATGATTTAAGTGGTCCGAGCCTTTCGGTTAATTGATTGAGAAATAATAAACTAGGCGTTTCTTATATCCGATTCCAAACTTGTTCTTTCATATTTTAAATAGTAATCAATGGATTGTATAATCTATTGATTGGTTATAGAAGGCGATAAGGTATGATACTTGGTGGAATACAACATAATCTCTCTCTGGTGAAAAAACTATATAAAGAGGACATTTACTTATTACAATATGGCCTTAGCATACACTCTTCCGACCTTGTATAACTTCACCAGTATAGGTACCTCCTTTAGGTAACGGCGTAGGCTAGCAAGCCAATTGTTCTTCTTTGTAAGTAGTTGTTTTATGTAAAATATATCTCCATCTACCCTTTTTTTTAGTACATGCTGCAGTAAATAACAAAGTTGTTTACTAAAACAAAAGAAATATAAAAATAAAAGCGGTAGAAATACAATTATAATCAGCTAAAGTTTTATTACAAAAGATTTCTGAAGATTAGATATAATTAAAAAAGTATGAGGGTATTTATTATAGTAATTCAGAGAACTTGTATACCATCAGACTTGAATGGAGCAATCTTTTAATTTTGAGTTACTATTACTGGTATCATATTGAAAGGATAAATCATGCAAAGCATCGACCATAAAGGGTTGTGTGTCAAGTGCGACAATGTGGTGGGCCTTTTGGGAGCTATTGGCTATATCTATTTAGGTAACCTTGATTTTAAGGTGTGAATTCGAATGTGTGCTTGAAGACTTATTTATTGGTAGTGTAACTATGACGGCACAGGGAAATAGTTGACTAAACCTAGTATCTTTGCTATTATTATTTATTGAATTGGGTAAAATACTTCTTGGTATATATGTCATTTGTGTAATTGATTGCATTGTGATCAAGGGTGCTATCGTTCACACGACATGCATTGGTTCAAAGGTATTTTGTATATTCGCATGCGTCTTCTGTTATTGTGTTCACTTTGAGTATCTCTTTATTATTGCTGTACTTTAATATTTCAAGTGGCATGAACTCTGTGAGTGATACTTGTAGATTAAATTATTTTATGATTATCAAGCTTTTAGTATGTAATTCCACTGCATATGCATTCAAATCATTTGCAAGCACTACTGCCTTCTTGATACTTGGGTGAACTCTTTTTTTTTGGCATAATAAGTTCGTCAAAATAACATATTGCAGGATTAAAATGATATAAAATACAAATAAAGAGATGTTTGAATAAATTTTTCTTCTTGTATTTAATAAACGTAATTTCTTATTCATCATTTCTCATAAATTTACAAGAAACTTTTGTAAATTCAATTAAAGTACTTGAATTGAAAAACTGTTTTACTATCTTGTTTCAATTTACAATGAGTTGTTTCATTCTTCGTAACTAATAATATTTTCTGATTTAAGCATTTCCTATATGCCATTGCATTGTAAAAAATAAAAAATTCGACAAATTTTCTCCTAATTTTTCATATATCTCAGGCGTGGCGGTAATTAAAAATAAAAAATTTCTGATGATGAAAAAATCGATAAGAACAATCCTAAATTTTTAAAATACAAAATTGATATCAAAAGTGTATAATAACTTGGCTAGCTCTATTAAATAAACTCAATACGAAATTTGATTTTATATCTAATGGAGCATTTAGTAAAAAATTTTATCACCAGAAATTTTGCAAAAAAAGCAAAAACATAAAGATCAGTTTTTAGTGATTCTAAAAATACTTTTATAATACAATCTAAAAGTTAGTATTACAAACAAATAAAGTAGCAAAATATCTATTATTTAAGGCTTTATTTGCCGCTCTAGTGCTATTTTTCATAGAGTTATTAGCTTTCTTCCAAAAAGTCAAATTTTGGACGAGGGTAGACAAGGGAAAATTCATGATTTTTCAAGATTGATTTTATGGTAAAATGTAATAAAACTAAATGAAAGAAGCATTTTTGGCTTATAAACTATGTGCTTAAACGGTTGCTATCTCGAGTTACACTCCATTGAAGTTGCGTTTTTGTATGCTTTTAATGGAAATAACTTTATAGATAGTGTGTGAGCTTAATTGGGATTTTTGCAAGATTTATTTTTCTCCTTTATATATCTGTTTTGAAATATTACTCCTTGAGATTGCTTTAAAATAGCAAGAGTTATGAATCAAAAGGTAAAATTTGTAGTAACTTTCTCGGTATTTTAAGATACATTCTGCATAAAACGGAGTTTTATAATTTAAGCCCCGTAATTTTGAGCTCGATATGTAGTAAATCTACTCTTTGGAGAGATTTTTTGGTACAGTCTTTAGGGCAACGTTGTAAAAAGTAATTTAACATACGCAAATAAATGCCTTCCTGCATGCTCTTAGAACACATCATGAATGCGCTCATATTAGAGCATCTCCGACATTGACTGAAAAGTCAATTAATGGAAAGTCAAAAAATTGTATTTTCAAATATAAATTCCTTTTGCTTGCACTATGTAGGAAATGTGTGAAGTTTACGTACGCCATTGCAATTATTAGCAGTCCGCGTGCAATAATCATGCGAAAATCTCAATAAACTGCATTTTCCGCAAAAAAATCAGTTACTGAAATTGCAA